>KK118408.1:0-124345 GCA_000611955.2 Stegodyphus mimosarum
GGAACTAATTTTCTGGTAGACAACAACATGCATTTGGATTTTTGTACTTCACAACTGTTAGGACCAAATGTAATTTTAAAGTGGAACTTAAGTCAGCCTAGTGCTATGAACTGTAATGCACATGCTAGTTCTGCTTCTCAGTCATTTTGTTACTCTGTAACCAAACATAAGTTACCACCTTTTTCTGAGAACATTATTAAGCTTACTACTCACTCTCTTAATTTTAATGCTAATACTGTTTTGATTGAACCTTTAATGGAACATGTACAAAGTAAATTTGCCATAGCCAGATCAGTTAATCAAACTTCTCAGTCTCAGGAATTTTATGTTAAAATTGCTAATTTTTCACCAGACATTCTGCACATAAACAAAGGAATGAAATTGGCCAGTGCCCAACCTGTGAATGTCATCTCACAAAATTTGGAACATATCAACAATACTACCATTGAAACAGGGGAGGATTTCGAGTCATGGGGTTGTGAATTTGATCTCAATCATTTACCTGAGCAGCAACAACAGCAATTATCACACCTTCTCGATCATTATAATAACATCTTTGCTGCCTCAGTTATTGAATTAACAGGGTGTGACACTATCTTGCATAACATCAACTTACGTGACAATATTCCTGTTAGGCAAAAGCCTTATAAAGTCCCTTACCATCTCAGGGATGAACTCGATAGACAGGTGGCAAAGCTGCTTGAAGCTAACATCATTCAAGAAAGTGACAGCCCTTACAGTGCACCTGTTTTATTTGTTAAAAAGGCTCATAACACCTACCGTTTGGTCACTGACTTCCGTAAGTTGAACGAAAAAACAATCGAAGATAGTTTTCCTCTGCCATCCATGATTGAATTGATAGAACAGTTAGGAGATGCAAATTATTTTTCCACTCTTGATTTAACATCAGGGTTTTTCCAGATGAAAATACATCCGGATGATACCTTCAAAAGTGGTTTTTCTACTCCTTCTGGGCACTATGAGTGGTTACGAACGCCTTTTGGCCTCAGGAATGCACCAAGTTCTTTTCAAAGGCTGATGTCTATCGTTTTGGCAAATCTTTCACCACTAAAAATAGGAATTTACATTGATGATATTGTCATTGCTTCCAAAACTTTTGAGGAACATTTAGAGAAATTAAAGTTAGTTTTTGACAGATTGAAGCAGCACAATTTGAAACTTAAACCTTCGAAATGTCATTTTTTGAAAGAACAAATAACTTACTTAGGCTACAAAGTTACTAAGGGTATTATTCAGCCTGACGATAAGAATCTAAAAGTTATCCAGGGTTTTGTTGCACCTAAAAATAGAAAGGAAGTTAGGCGCTTTTTAGGCCTTATTGGCTTTTACAGAAGGTTCATTCCGAATTTTGCCCAAAAGGCACTCCCTTTAACTCAGTTAACTAAAGATAAGGTTCCCTTTTATTGGTCGAAGGAAGCTCAGCAGGCATTTGATATTCTAAAAGCTGAACTTCTGAATGAACCTATTTTGGCATTACCAAATTTTAATAACCCTTTTTCTCTGTGTACTGATGCATCTAATTATGCACTGGGTGCAGTCTTATGTCAGGAAGATTCAAATGGTTTTCAGCATCCAATATGTTATGCGAGTAGGAAATTGAAAGGTCCTGAAACACGTTACAGTACTGTAGAGAGGGAAATTTTGGCAGTTGTTTGGGCCACAGCTCATTTTAGACAATATCTTCTTGGTAAACCTTTTACAGTGTATTCTGATCAAGCTTCATTATCACATGTTTTAAAACTTAAGGATCCTACTTCTAGAATTGCACGTTGGATTATGGGTTTATCCCAGTTTGATTATAAAATTATTCATAAGCCAGGTAGATTGAATTTAACAGCTGATTACTTATCAAGAGCAGTAAATGTTACACAATTAGTTCAGACTTCCTTTACATCTGAATTGTTGGAATTATTTAAGAAAGAGCAAGCTTCTGATCCTTTTTGCCAGCAAATTTTAATTGATCTTAAGAATAACAAGTCTCCAACGCCTAATTCTCAGATATTTTTTGTAAAGGAAGATATTTTATATTGCAAGTACAAGAAACCCAGTTCACGGTGGCAGAAACAAGATAGGCTAGTTGTTCCTAAAACACTAGTGTCCAGAATCTTGCAGGAACATCATGATTCACCTACGGCTGCACACTCAGGCTATCACAGAACACTTCATCGTGTTCAGAAGTCATTTTTCTGGAAGGGCATGCATAAGCAGATACATAATTACATTCAGTCCTGTCACTCCTGTATCCAGAGGAGGGGTCATAGACCTTCCCATAAGGCTCCCCTTATGAGAATGCCTATGGCTACCCGTCCCATTGAGCGAATTGCGATGGATATAGTGGGTCCCCTTCCAGTTACCCTGGCAGGCAATAAATATATTTTGGTCGTAACTGACTATTTTTCACGTTGGCCTGAGGCTTATCCTTTGCAGGATACCACATCCAGATCCATTATTGAGAAATTGGAACAGTTTATTTCAACTCATGGGGTACCTCAGCACATTGTTACAGATAAGGGTACTAATTTTATTTCTCAAGCTATAATGGAAGTTTATAAGAAATTGGGGGTTACTAAACATACTACTACGAGTTATCACCCACAATCTGATGGTGTAGTTGAGAGGTTGAATGCCACTTTAATTAACTCACTTAGTCACTTAGTGTCACAAACGCAGGAGGATTGGGATAGACATCTGCCTTTTGCCTTATTGGCTCACAGAACTGGTCGTCATAGTGCACTTCAGGAGTGCCCAGCTTTCATTTTATATGGCAGGGATCTTTGTTTGCCTATTGATTTATTATTGCAAACCACTTTTAGAACCTATGATGACACAAACAACTATTCTAAAGATTTAATCTTGAGATTACAAAAGGCTTTTAAAGTAGTAAATCAGAATTTAACGGAGGCTGCAGATAAGCAAGAAATTTCACGTGAAAAGATTTCGCATGATAAGGAGATAAAAGTGGGAGATATGGTGTATTTATACACTCCTGTAGTTCAGCCTGGTATGGCTAGAAAACTCTCCAAGTTGAATCAGGGGCCTTTCAGGGTTATTGAGCAAGTGACTAAAGTCAACTATAAAATTGCGTCCATCTCAAATCCTGCTCAGATTCAGACGATACACGTGGACAGGCTCACGAGAGTTCCTGAGAGAATAAATTTTCCCACGTTACAGAGGGATGACATAATTTCATCGGACAACGTACAGAATTTGTCGCACGATTCACCTTATCATTTAAGGCCAAGGGATGCACATGGTTTCGTGTATAAAAAGTGATTTGCCATGTTCGAAAGTCTGTAATTTGATTTGTATAAAATTCAGTAGTAGTAGTAGTCATTTTATTGGTAATTGTATTCTATGTAGCTAATTTTGTATTACTTAGTATGGTTGTGTAGTATTCTTGGTTTATCTTTGGTCGAGTGTTGCTTTTGGGTTTTTACATGTTTAGGCATGTGAGGTAGTGATCATGTTGTCTTGGAATTTAACCTTCTAGTCTCAATAGCCTGGTTTGTTTTTTTTTGGAGGTTTTTGCAGGGCTGGTCCTTGTGGGTTGTCTCCACTTCTTTAAGTTCAAAATTTTTTGTTTTGGTTGTCCCATTTCTTGGTACCAGGGACTTGTTTAGGTTAGAATTTTGACTTGATGGTTTTCTTCCCACCTTCATGGTGATTGTCTTGTCCTTAGATTATGCAACTCATTTGATTTTTGCCAGGGATTGATTTGTAGTTTAGTTTGCGCTGTACAGTTGCAGTGTTATTCTTTTGCACTCTTTTAATATTGGGGTGCCAGTCGTTAGGGAATTGAAATTATGTGTACTGTTAGGGAGAATTTATGGTTGATACTGTAGGCATTTCCTTACAAACTTTCTTTCGGGTTTGTAGTGTCACTTTTATTTGGTGATTGATTTTGCAGGTAATTAGTAGCCTGTTTGCATTATGTTTTGTGTCAAGCGCTTTTAGCTCTTGATTTGTTTTGGTTTCGAACACCCGTATACTTAGTGGTATTTGTTTATTTACTTTTCACTTTAGTTGTTTATGGGGGGTATCGTGTTGATTACAATTTGTTTACGTTTTTATTTCAGGGCGTGTCACTTGTTGCTTGCCAACACTTTTTGATTGATTTGTATTTAGTTGTACTCCAGGAAGACTTCTTGACCCTCTTACATACAGTTGTTTATATATATATTTTTTTGCTAACCATTTTTTTATGGTAGGATTTGATTATGATGATACCTGGTATCCTTTTCTGTGATTGACAAGTGATTATACCAACACCTTACTTACTACTTCGTATAATTGAACACTTTGTAAACCTTTTTCCATTGACTGTGTGTCGGAAAATTTTTGGCTTGCCAAAAATTTTTCCCCGATCACGGGAGGGATGTTGTGTAGCAAATTTTCATGTAACACTTAATTATTTAAGTTTGACTTAAGATTAATTTTCATTATTCTAAATTTATGCTACACAACGTTATTTTATTTAATATCTTGTATTTATATTTGCTTTGGTTTAATTTTAATTAGTGGTTTTGGTACTTTAAGATTTGTACGTCTCTTCCACTGGTTACTCGTAAACGCGTTGAAACAGACAATGGAATTAGGTGCTTTCGTAGGTAATAAACTTGATTTAAAATTACTTAACTTAGGTTGATTCTCATTTAACTTATATCATTGGATGCAGAAAAATTAGCCTTTTAATTTAAGAGTACTTTCAAGTCTCTAGCTTAAACAGTTTTTAAGTTACAGTTAATTATTCAACGAATTTTTGCACTTCGAGTATTTTTTTTGGTTGAGGGGGAAAGGATTGAAAAGCGTCACTTTTGCAGTTGATTTCCAAGCCTTTGCTTAGGAATTTTTGTCCGTTGCCTAGGTTTGCTGGTTTTCCCACGCCTACGTCGAATTCTTGGTTCTTCTTTTGGCGGGCTTGGCGAGATTCGGATTTTTGTTCCAGTTCAACTCCTCGATTTTTGGACGATATTAGCAGGGGTTTGTGTGAGGGGTAGAGTTTCAGTTTATTCACCCTTTTGGCGAGTTTTGGCGATATCTAGTGTCCGGACCTGACAAAAAGCGGGTGCAGGTGGGATTGCGAAGCTGTTGGGACGTTTTCGTTTTTGCATTCGGCTGACAAGAAGATAACTTTCTCGGGCGCCTTGGGCATCTTGTTGCTGCAACAGAAAGGATGAATTTGTTTTTTTAACGGGGGGCTTATGGCTCCTGTCACGTCTTACTCCATGGCTTCGGAAATAGTCCTTCAAAAATGTAAATGAAATAATTCTGCAATAGAAAAGGAAATGAAAGAAAATTATATTTCCATGCTTCAACTACCACAGAAATAATGTCCTTCAAAATGGAAAGTAAATATTTCTTCGTCAATTCTACCATCTGATGAAGACTCAGTCCGCTTCTTCAATTTATAAGAACAGAAAAAATCAATAGCCAAGCAACCTGTGTTCCGACCTGAGTTTCCTGATGGCTCTGAAGTTCGTAATACAGAAGGCTGGATGAAACTTCCAAGTTCCTGCGTACTGGGTATTCTTCGAATGTTCGGTGTCCGCCAAGCTGCCGTCGAACCCCCAAATCTCCAGGTTCACATCTTCCGTCAGTTAAGAAGTTTTTCTTTTTGAACTTTAATGTTAACTTAAATTCTTAAAGATTTTTTTTTCATCCAAAATTCTCTGGTTTAATTATTTCTTGAATTTTTTTAAAGATTCTATTATTATCAGAATTTAACTTTTATTTAAATGTTTGCTGTAAAGAATTTTGAAAGGTAGAAAATTTAAATCTTTAATATTTTTGAAGATTTGCTGATTTAACTGAGATCTGAAGAAATTTGTGAGCAGTCTTAAATTGCTCTAGTTAAAGGTATAATTTTTTTTTCCCCTTATGGTGCAATACTATAGGTACTTAACTCTGTACTTCATTATTTGAATTTTCTCTTGTTCTGGGATAAATAAGGTGTAAGAACCTTACAACTGAAAAATGAAATAGAAAATTTTAATTTGTATCTTAACTCATAAAAATAGTTATTACTTAAACAATAGTATTTGAATTGAAGTGGTTACTGTCTAAGATTGCAGTATTTGTGGAAAATATATAAATGTTTAGCTATTTGTTTTCTAAACTAAATAAGGTAGTTCCCGGGGACTAGTATAATTTTATGTTAGTAAATTTGTTTGATATCAGTGTTTTAAGGAAAGTAATAAACTAAGTTAGTATTATTGATTTTATGTGTTTACTTGAATTTCTGATTACACAACATGGTTTCACCAGTAGCAAGGCTCTTCGGGTTGTTGAAACGAAATTTAAAAGGGTACAAACACAACGCAATTCATATTTGTTTAAACTACTAGTATTTTACAGCTTAGTATATAACAATTGGTGCCGTGACTTTTGAACCAATTTTGAGCACTTAATATTTTGGTTGTTTTGAGCCATATTTAAGGGACATTATTAACTTCTTGGGGGTGTTGAACTTGATGCTGGTGATTTTATGTTTGTTTAAGTATTTAACAAGTAACATTTATTTTAAGTATTGCTATTTTTTCTTCCATCTGTCTAGACTTGATACTAAAACCCAATCAGTTAAACGGTTACAGTAACACGTCTATGCAGTGGTCGTATTTTGGTGATATACACATTTACCTTTTATTTTCTTGTGAGGGTGTATAACAGATGTGCACTTTTGTTTTGACACATTTTTATGGACTCTAATGCTCACAACACAAACAGCTACACAGAACTGCTGTTGTTATTATGTGTTAGTATCTAAGTGCTACACAATTTGATTACTGTTTACACAAAAATTCATTGTATAACAGATGTGTATTTTCTCAAAAATGTATGGACTCCAATGTTAACAACATTAACACTTACACTGTTTATTAGTTTAAAGTACTATTGTTATTTCTGTGTTTATATTAGTGTTAGTGTTCACCTGTGAGTCACAGATTAGGTTACCATTTTATCTTAGTGATTGCATTATTGTGAGTAACATATAGTTCAGTATGCCTAGAAAGAGAGTTCCTGCTAGTAGTAGTTTTTTTAGTATGGAGGAGGATCGAGAAGTCCAGGGTATGTCAGTTTTTGGGTCAGATCCTTTGGAATCTGTTCCTGTTTTTACAGGCGCAGACAGTGGAACTAGTTTAAGTGACTTCTTGGATAGGATAGACCTAATAGCCACTCATGTAGGCTGGTCAGATAAAGACAAATTGACTGTAATTAGAGTCAAGGTTGCAGGTGAGGCTGCTGATTTCATAAGAAACAACCCTAGGTTGAAAAGAGAAACCAGTCTAGAATATATTGTAAATGCCTTAAAGGAACGATTTACTTCTGTGCACAACTTGCACTCTAACATACGTGCTCTTATCCAGGCTTTTCAGAAGCCACACGAATCAGTAAGGCAGTTTGCTGCCCGTATAGAGGCACTTTCGTACAAAACTGTACCTGTAGAAAGAAATAGTGACCCTGCAGCTGAAGCTCAAAGGCAGGATTTATTACTGTCTGTATTTATTGAAGGTTTACAGCTTCATTTGAGACGATTACTGTTACCGCAGAATCATAAAACATTTACAGCTGCTAAACAACATGCCATTATCGAGGAAGATATGTGGGCTAAGAGCCATGCTAGTTGTGATTTTCCAACAGCTGAGGTTAGGGCAGTGCATGCGGCTAAGCCAGCACTTGAAAACGCTAGTACACCACCATCCGTACATACTTCAGAGCTCACTACAGCTATTAAGCTCCAGCAGGAAAATATAGCTCAGCTAACCAAAATGATGGGTTCACTTCAAACTCAAGTTCAGAGTTTACTATCACAGAGTACTCATACCAGACCCATTCAGCCCCGTTGTTACAGATGCAACAGAATTGGGCATATTAGTAGGGATTGCTACGTAAACATTGTGCCTAACCAGCACTCTAGACAGGGTCAACAGAGACTTAGAAGTAATCAGACAGCTAGGCGTAATCCCAACAACACCACACCAGCTGTTTCGAGTAACTCAAATACCACAAGTGTGACTAATAATGCTTTGAATCCCCAAGCTCCAAGCTTTAATTTAAACTAATTCAGGGTGGGGAGAAACCAGACTCCGTTTCGTCTCCTAAGGCCCTTTTGGAGGTACCATCCGTGTTTATTGTTTCCACAAGTGAGGCGTCTTTGCCTATAGTAGAAGGTTCTATATTGGGGAATAAAGTTAAGTTTTTATTGGATTCAGGAGCAACTGTGAACATCATAGAATCTAAATATATTAATTGTTTTGGCAATAAAATCTCACTGGACACCTGCAATATTTATTTGAAAGGAATAGCAGCAGAAAAGTTAAAAGTAACTAAAAAAGTCAGTTTAGTTGTAGAATTCCAGCAACAATATTTTGAAACTGAATTTTTGATATCTGACACACCTCTTTCGTCTCAGTATGGTGCTTTATTGGGAACTAAATTTCTGGTAGACAACAACATGCATTTGGATTTTTGTACTTCACAACTGTTAGGACCAAATGTAATTTTAAAGTGGAATCTAAGTCAGCCTAGTGCTATGAACTGTAATACACCTTCTAGTTCAGCTTCTCAGTCATTTTGTTACTCTGTAACCAAACATAAGTTACCACCTTTTTCTGAGAACATTATTAAGCTTACTACTCACTCTCTTAATTTTAATGCTAATACTGTTTTGATTGAACCTTTAATGGAACATGCACAAAGTAAATTTGCCATAGCCAGATCAGTTAATCAAACTTCTCAGTCTCAAGAATTTTATGTCAAAATTGCTAATTTTTCACCAGACATTCTGCACATAAACAAAGGAATGAAATTGGCCAGTGCCCAACCTGTGAATGTCATCTCACAAAATTTGGAACATATCAACAATACTACCATTGAAACAGGCGAGGATTTCGAGTCATGGGGTGGTGAATTTGATCTCAAACATTTACCTGAGCAGCAACAACAACAATTATCACACCTTCTCAATCAATATAGTAACATCTTTGCTGCCTCAGTTACTGAATTAACAGGGTGTGACACCATCTTGCATAACATCAACTTACGTGACAATATTCCTGTTAGGCAAAAGCCTTATAAAGTCCCTTACCATCTCAGGGATGAACTCGACAGACAGGTGGCAGAGCTGCTTGAAGCTAACATCATTCAAGAAAGTGACAGCCCTTACAGTGCACCTGTTTTATTTGTTAAAAAGGCTGATAACACCTACCGTTTGGTCACTGACTTCCGTAAGTTGAACGAAAAAACAATCGAAGATAGTTTTCCTCTGCCATCCATGATTGAATTGATAGAACAGTTAGGAGATGCAAATTATTTTTCCACTCTTGATTTAACATCAGGGTTTTTCCAGATGAAAATACATCCGGATGATACCTTCAAAAGTGGTTTTTCTACTCCTTCTGGGCACTATGAGTGGTTACGAACGCCTTTTGGCCTCAGGAATGCACCAAGTTCTTTTCAAAGGCTGATGTCTATCGTTTTGGCAAATCTTTCACCACTAAAAATAGGAATTTACATTGATGATATTGTCATTGCTTCCAAAACTTTTGAGGAACATTTAGAGAAATTAAAGTTAGTTTTTGACAGATTGAAGCAGCACAATTTGAAACTTAAACCTTCGAAATGTCATTTTTTGAAAGAACAAATAACTTACTTAGGCTACAAAGTTACTAAGGGTATTATTCAGCCTGACGATAAGAATCTAAAAGTTATCCAGGGTTTTGTTGCACCTAAAAATAGAAAGGAAGTTAGGCGCTTTTTAGGCCTTATTGGCTTTTACAGAAGGTTCATTCCGAATTTTGCCCAAAAGGCACTCCCTTTAACTCAGTTAACTAAAGATAAGGTTCCCTTTTATTGGTCGAAGGAAGCTCAGCAGGCATTTGATATTCTAAAAGCTGAACTTCTGAATGAACCTATTTTGGCATTACCAAATTTTAATAACCCTTTTTCTCTGTGTACTGATGCATCTAATTATGCACTGGGTGCAGTCTTATGTCAGGAAGATTCAAATGGTTTTCAGCATCCAATATGTTATGCGAGTAGGAAATTGAAAGGTCCTGAAACACGTTACAGTACTGTAGAGAGGGAAATTTTGGCAGTTGTTTGGGCCACAGCTCATTTTAGACAATATCTTCTTGGTAAACCTTTTACAGTGTATTCTGATCAAGCTTCATTATCACATGTTTTAAAACTTAAGGATCCTACTTCTAGAATTGCACGTTGGATTATGGGTTTATCCCAGTTTGATTATAAAATTATTCATAAGCCAGGTAGATTGAATTTAACAGCTGATTACTTATCAAGAGCAGTAAATGTTACACAATTAGTTCAGACTTCCTTTACATCTGAATTGTTGGAATTATTTAAGAAAGAGCAAGCTTCTGATCCTTTTTGCCAGCAAATTTTAATTGATCTTAAGAATAACAAGTCTCCAACGCCTAATTCTCAGATATTTTTTGTAAAGGAAGATATTTTATATTGCAAGTACAAGAAACCCAGTTCACGGTGGCAGAAACAAGATAGGCTAGTTGTTCCTAAAACACTAGTGTCCAGAATCTTGCAGGAACATCATGATTCACCTACGGCTGCACACTCAGGCTATCACAGAACACTTCATCGTGTTCAGAAGTCATTTTTCTGGAAGGGCATGCATAAGCAGATACATAATTACATTCAGTCCTGTCACTCCTGTATCCAGAGGAGGGGTCATAGACCTTCCCATAAGGCTCCCCTTATGAGAATGCCTATGGCTACCCGTCCCATTGAGCGAATTGCGATGGATATAGTGGGTCCCCTTCCAGTTACCCTGGCAGGCAATAAATATATTTTGGTCGTAACTGACTATTTTTCACGTTGGCCTGAGGCTTATCCTTTGCAGGATACCACATCCAGATCCATTATTGAGAAATTGGAACAGTTTATTTCAACTCATGGGGTACCTCAGCACATTGTTACAGATAAGGGTACTAATTTTATTTCTCAAGCTATAATGGAAGTTTATAAGAAATTGGGGGTTACTAAAAGTACTACTACGAGTTATCACCCACAATCTGATGGTGTAGTTGAGAGGTTGAATGCCACTTTAGTTAACTCACTTAGTCACTTAGTGTCACAAACGCAGGAGAATTGGGATAGACATCTGCCTTTTGCCTTATTGGCTCACAGAACTGGTCGTCATAGTGCACTTCAGGAGTGCCCAGCTTTCATTTTATATGGCAGGGATCTTTGTTTGCCTATTGATTTATTATTGCAAACCAATTTTAGAACCTATGATGACACAAACAACTATTCTAAAGATTTAATCTTGAGATTACAAAAGGCTTTTAAAGTAGTAAATCAGAATTTAACGGAGGCTGCAGATAAGCAAGAAATTTCACGTGAAAAGATTTCGCATGATAAGGAGATAAAAGTGGGAGATATGGTGTATTTATACACTCCTGTAGTTCAGCCTGGTATGGCTAGAAAACTCTCCACTGTTCCAAACCACCACTGTTCAATACTCGGAATAATGGTTTGCAGCATTTTAATGGCGTGACTGACGTTGGCTGATTTACGGCCAAGGCGGTAGCATCCGCATTGCCGCCTAGGATTGCATTGTTGTTAAGTTGCACCCTAGGGAAGTCTGCTACATAAAACAGATAGAGTACGGGGCCAATTACCGAACCCTGGGGCACTCTACATAGGATTTTTCTGGAAGATGATGAAGAATCCTCGACGAAAGTTCTTAGGTTCTATTCGAGATGAATGAATGGATGAGCAGGATAAGTTCTCGATCTAATTAGAGATTAATGAGCTTGGCAATTAGTCCCTCATCCCAGATGCTGTCGAATCGAACGAAGTCAGTGGAAATTCGACTTAATACGAATCTTACTTATTTGCATTGAACGCCATTCTAAAAACACATTCTGGTAGGAAATTGCAAGCTGAAACTGGCAGAGATAGGAAAGTAGCTTTAACTAAAAATTAACTGTTAAAAACTTGGGATAAACCTTGCATATTTCCCCAACAGGATTTAACTACTTGAAGAATAAAGTCTTAAAATGGGCTTGTTAAAGAGTGTAAATTCTACAAAGCTTCTTAAACTTCAAAGTTAAACTTCTAAAATTCTGCATTCTTGAATGAATTTCATCATTAAACGTTTCCTGTTTAGGGCCAACTTTACAACAACATCTAAAGTTAGACTAAAGCTAATAAAAATAATTTTCTTACGTATTCATAATTTGAATTTGTTTACAGACATCTGCTTCATATTGACTTTTAGTATGTTATCCTTCTTCATCCTTCCAAATTATCTGGAATGAAATGGTATTAATTTTATCTCTTACCAAAAATTTTCATTTTCCTTACAAATGCACTTTATTAGAATTCTTTGGCCTCAAAGAGCTTTCATTCACACCTTTTTAACTCTACTTCTCTCCACGCTCTCCAGAAACTGGTTCTGAATGAACTGACCGTGTCGTTGTTATGTTACCGCGATTAAACACTTCCATTAAACATCATCTATAATTTCTTAAAATTTTACATTCCAGACCTCAGAAAACTCCCTAAATGCAAAGTTATACCTAATGTGCTAGAAGAAAGCTTGATTTAAAATTAGAAGTATTACCTGGACAGCCTAACTTTAAAAACGTACATTCTATACTTTCTTTCTGTTCATTCATTACGCAAAGTTTTTGCACTTGCACTTTGGCCAAAGATTACAATTGTACTAGCTTAATTTTACAGTACTTTTACAACTGACATTTAAAATTTATACTTTCAATACTGCATTTTTACATGCAACAATTTAAAATCCGTTTTACATCATTACTTATAGTTGCTACATAAAATTTACAATCTTTTCCTAAAATCTTCGCTTTGATTAACGATTTTCACTATCTTTCCTATCTTCACTATAAGTCTTTCCGACTAAAAATGTTTACAAACTCAATTCCCGCCAATTGCGAAGTCTCAAACAAAGATATTTACAAACGAAATTCTCGCGAACTTGCGAATAAAAAAATCTTTCTGTTTTAAGGATAATTACAAACTAAAGTCTTGCCAACTTGCGAATTAAAACTTCTCACTTTAAGTAGGATTTAGCAGCTTTAAAAAACATGACATAAATTGAACTTTTAATGCAAAATAAGCAAACAAGGAAATTTTTTGCTTAGCGTTTTGGTTTCTAAACTCCTCTTTTCTGATAAGACAGAATTGCTCGAAGCTAGGATATTCTCATGACTTGCAGTTTCCTCCTTCTGCTTGGCCGGTTAGTGCTTTACGTCGGAATGCTACGTTTCTTCCCTCTGTCGATGGGACGTGCTGATTTCCTCCTAGGCTGAGGGTTCTGAAACTCCTGTCTCCTCTTTATCTTCTGCATGCCACTTCGTTGATCGGGTTCTTTAATCCTCTGCTTGGGTTTCCTTGTTTGTTGAAACGGCACGGCTCCCGTGTCGGCTGTTCTGGCGATTCTTCGCTCTGAAGCTCTTGTGACCACCTTTGGGGTGGTTGTCGCCGGGAAACGCAGACTATCCGACGAAGTATCCTATGTTGTATCCGGTACTGGCGTTGGTTGTAGGGGAACTTTCATCACCCGTCTTTCTGCGGTTTTCCATTTCGCTGACCCTGGACCTTGTGGCTGCTGCAAACTTCTGGCCGGTGTATTTTTCGTACTTTCGGCCTGATTCTCTTGTCTGTTGAGGGGTTCTAGCTCGGTGTTTGACTCATTAAAGCTCTTGTCCCGCTTCCAGGATCATGAAATAAATCTTTTAAAACTTGAAAGTCAGTACGACTATAATAAGGCTTTATCTGATCAATATCAGCAATTATTTGCTGGCCATTTGCAGCCTTTAAATAAAAACTAGAATATTTAATCTTTTCAATGCTGAATGGCTCTTCAAACCTAGGTTCAAACTTGGGCACTCTATTTTCCTGTGCAGACGATAAGGCGTACTTTATCTTTAAATCTTTTTGACCAACAGTATATTCTACATCCCTAGTGTTTCTGGTATTATGAAGCTTTTATTTCTGTCTTCCTACATCAGAATTTCGAATTGCTACATTTACAATTTCCTGGATATCCTTCAATTTAAATTCTTCTTGCCTTTGCTGCACAAAAAATAATTTCTCCAGTGGCGTTAAAATTTTTCTTCCTAAAAATACTTCTGCGAGGGTTTTTTGTTTGGTATCTTCCGTCACTGTTCACAAAGCAAAACCGAACTCATTAACTCACCTGTCCAAAAGGTCGTAATAATTTTAACGTATCCCCGCATAATTTTAACTATTTTTTTTTATTTACCTTTCCTCAATATTCGATTGCGGTCTATATGGTACTAATTCTGGATGGCGTATGCCAAGTCCTGTGCAAATATTTTTAAATAAATTACTTATGAATTGTTTCCCATTCCCTGATGTAACTTTTACAGGGACCACCCATTTTAAAATTTACACGTTTAGTAACGAATCTGCTACTATATTTGCTGAAGCCTGTTTAAGGGAAATTATTTCCACCCAAATAAATAATAAATAGTTAAATGAAATTAAAAATTAAATAATAAAGATTAAACGAAGGTGGATAAATTTTTTATTGTTTTATTTCACAGTATAACTCACACTTTGGGCAGTGACGAGCAGTAAATCAAACAAAACAAGCCAACTTCTGAAAATAATCCTAAATTTAACTGTACGCAATGTTTCGTGCGAAACCTCAGATGAATGAGTTCATGCCGCGAAGAATTTTCTGTTCGCCTTTTCTATTATAAGGTAATAAATTTAAATTTTAAAAAGAACAATGATGTAACTTAAGGTATGACGTAAGTACGAATATTACAATTAGTAGTATTTGCTTAAAATAGTCTGCTAGAACAGTTACTGTTAAGAGTATGGAAGTCAAAAATATCAAATAAATTCCATTTCAGTACAAACCAAAACCTAGCATTCTTTCTGAAATGTAGGGAATCTTAGATTAATTTTCACTATTATTCCTTTTTAGCATCCCTTAAGTAGGAAACATTTTTCAAATGATACAGATCTTTTCATACTATGGTACTGAGGAACGTAAAAGCTGAGTACGAAAGATGCGATATTTTGTCGAAGGAGGGAGAAATAAACATATTAATACTATAGGTTGCTAGTAAAAAGCCTACATTTCAGAACTTTCGCAATAAAAAGAAAAATTAAAGCTAAAACTAAAATCTTAACAACTTAAATGCAAGAAAGCGTGCCTAATCAAACGGCTATTTAAGCACTTGTATACGGAAAGAAAGATTTTAATAATTAAACACTTTTGATTCTAACAGAAGTAATTAACAATTTTACCTTGAATAATTCTGTTGCAGTAAAGGCTACCTAATCACTTATTCGAATACCTTTTAAAATAAGAAGCGATTTTGTTACAATCTAAAATGCTTTATTTTTTGTGTTTTTTCTTCCATTAACAGCAGAAAATCCTTAACACCAGGATATTAATAAGAAATACACAAACAAGCATTAATAGAGAACAACATTGCTTTTCTATATTTCAAACAATTCCTTTGTATGTATGTAGAATTATTCCTTAATTAAAATTCCTTTAATGTAGGCTTTATTATTCAAACCACGTATTCAAACACTGATTTGAATAAACTGGGATTACTGTTTGCTTTTCATTGTCTACAGCGTGATTGTATATCAGTATGGAATAAATTAAATCTTAGCTTCATTCCCGTTAATATAAATTTCAAACACTGAGTTGTAGCGTACCTATGGAAATTAAAGTATATTAAAGCCAAAGTTAAGATTTTTAATAATTCACTTGCTTGCTTCTTAATTAGAACTATTATATTACTATATTTCAAATTCTTGATTAGATTTATAGAATAATGTGAAAGTAAGTGGCAAATTCATAGTTAGTGTGTGCTAGTAAATTCAGACGAAAGAATTTTCTTCAAAGACAAAGAAATACAATAAGATATTTTCAGTACTATGTTCTGTGCAGACTTCAAAAATTATTCCTTTAGCTGTATTTTTAAAAATATCTGAAGGAACGCACCACAGTAAATATTTTTTTTTGTTGTTTATGAGTATTCCCAAAATGATGGTCTTTTAAAAGATAGACAACAGAAAACGCGGATATCAGTCATTTCTAATATGTGGTTTTTTTCTATTACCTCATTTTCACATCATATGTTTTTTACACGAAAGCTGCATTTTCACTTCTTTGCACGAAGCAAGGAAGCATTACAACTGGAAAAAATTTCGAGTGTCATATTTCAACGGAAATATCATTTTGACGGTTTCCAAATCCATCTGAAAGATTTTTTTTTGCTAGACGTATGTACGTAGGTGCAGAATAAGGGATACTGTTTTACAAAGCGAATTGTAAAACGGATTCAAAAAGGATTTTTCGTGACGTCTGTACATATGTGTGTGTATATCTAGCATAATTCAAACAGGATTAGAAGTATAATGTTAAAACATTGCATATGGGACTTGCGGCTATAGCATACTGTTGTGTACTTTCCTTTTTTATTGCAATCGGTAATACCAAATGTATATATACATACAATCACCCCCTTCCTCGGCTTGGAAGTCCTTACTCGACCTTTACCTTCGCAGTCCTTGCAGTAGCTAGTAGTCATAAACTTCCAAATAC
Source organism: Stegodyphus mimosarum (assembly GCA_000611955.2). Taxonomy (NCBI): domain Eukaryota; kingdom Metazoa; phylum Arthropoda; class Arachnida; order Araneae; family Eresidae; genus Stegodyphus; species Stegodyphus mimosarum. The sequence goes on from KK118408.1 coordinate 16,628, forward strand.
AGAAATGTTTCAAAGGAATAAAATATTAATGTTTTGGTAACATCAAATTAAAAATAAATCCTTTTTGATAAATAATAAAATCTAAATTTTAATACTAAATTCCGTTTCCTATACTTATAGTTGGTATAGTTATACACTCGTTATGAAAAAATAAAATTGTAAGAGGTTTGATCCCCGTACGAAAAAATTTGACTGGAATATTTAATTTCATAAGGATCGGTTATTTAAGTTAGAATAATTCAGGGAAATAAGCATAGATTTCAGCGACATTAGGTTATTTGGAAGGAGACATAAAAAATGAGTAATGTACTCGATGGGACTCGAACCTCAGACCTCTCGACTACGCGCCAAGTGGGCTGACTATTATGCTACGAAGGCATGATAAGAAAGGGAGAGAAATGCCTATATACTTCTCCTTTTAAAGGGCGGCTGCTGATTAGGGGACCCAATCGCCAAATCCTGGTGGTAGATAATAATCATCCACTACCATTGTTTTTAGTTCGGGGGCCACTGTAGAGACATTAGGTTTTTTAAAACAGGAGATGTGAAAAATGAGCAATCCCCTCGTCGGGAGTCGAACCTCTCGAATACGTGTCTAATGTGCTGACCATTACACCACGAAGGCATGCTACGAAGGTGGGAGAAACACCTTATAAGATGAAATGCAGCAAAAAGGTGTGTATAATTTGATAGGCCGTAACAAGGAAGTCATGTGATGACCACTTCAGATTTTTTTCCTTTATCTCTGAACTTTTTCACGCTGTAATCTAAGTTATACGAGGGACCTGAATCTCTATTTACACTTATTTTGCCTAACCTGTTCCATAGATTTAATAAAAATCGAGATCTCGTCGTAAGTAGTTTTGAGTTTAGTAAGACTTTTGAATAAAATGCATCAGCATGCTAGTATGATATTATTATCGGGTAATACTGCTTGGAAATTGTGAAATTAATTTATAATTTTTTAAAATCCAAACTGTGTTAGGTCAAATGCATTTCATTAAACACATTTATTGAAATTTAAAAAATCCTTTAATCAAGTGTCTATGCAAACTATGCAATAAAAGTAATAAAAATTTATTTTTCTTTTAATTTTCTTCACTGCTTCTTATCATTTTACCGCTATCAGGTTATTATTTTATAACAAAAATGAAGTTTAGGAACTGAAAAAAAATCTTTCAATTCAGTGTTAAAATTTAACCGAAACGTATTTTTTGAATAAAAATTCATTAAAATTTGGTAGAATCAATAGTATGAGATAGAGACTTTAATGGGGGACTTTAATAGGTAGAAATCTCTCCTTTTATCATATTGCATATGTGTGATAAAAGGAGATATAAATACTCAAATTCTTGTGTACATCCGTAGCTAACAAACTAGTAGGAGTTTATCGTAATGTGTAAGGCTTTTCTAACTCTTTATCGCATTCTTTTCTGGTGCTATGAGGAAACACATCGAACTAACATCGGAAGGTCCGGAACTCAAATCCCGACAAGGACACAGTTGATTGCCTCATTTCAATTTTCTAGCTCCAAAAATTACGAAACTTCTACACGAGTGGTGCCTGAATCGAAATGTGGTGAATTTAGTGTGATAATACGCTGCCAAGAGTATTTGGTAATTATGTCAACTTCTATCCAGTTGCTCTTTATACGCATTGTAGTAAGACAGTAAGGAGGGGCCAACCCCGCAATACGAGTGAAGCACTGCTCCCAGGCTTCGGTCTCCAGATGGGGTGTTTTTTGTTTACATTCAAAAGCTCCCTTGACAGCACTTTGACAGTATTTTGACACACGACAGTTCCATCACAAATCAAAAACCAGGACGCTTCCACATAAAAGAAACATTCATTGTCTGGTGGATAATAACAATTTGTATAATTTAGTGACATTTACGCAAAAATCACATCTTGGTTATTTTTTGATAACTATCAACAGCGATTTTGATTATGAATTTGTGTTCTAAATTTGTAAGCTTCTGAACTACCAAAATATAGATTTTAGCAAAAATGCTATGCTTAAATAATGAAAAATACCTTACGCTACCTTTAAAATTGTATACTTGTTTCGATAGGTTTGGTAAAGTATTCGCTACTTTTATTTTATGTTCCAAACGTCAAAATGTTTTAAATAAAATATTTTTTTGTCATCCACATATTATTGTACCATGTATTTTTTAAAAATTTTTAGAGGAGAGGCTTTATAGTTGCTCATTTTAAACACGTCATTTATTTTTATATAACTGAAAAATAATCACAAAATATAGCCTAAAACGTGTTTAAAGTCAAAAGTTTGAAAATCGATGGCTAAATGAAAATATAAAATTGCGCATGTTAAAATATTTGTAATTAGACACATAGGCGAGGTTAAGTTTTTGTTAGAATAAGACATGCAAGAGCTATCTGCTTAAAACGGAAAATTTCTTCGAAATTCTTCCATTGCGGAAGAATTTCGAAGAAAAAATGACTTTTGAGTAGGTATTAAAAATAATGCATGTAAGTTTCATTCCACTTATATTTATACATATTTTTATGAAAAAAGTTTGGGTATATGCTAAATTATTGTAAATTACTTCACTCGAAAAATATAATGAATGCACAAAAACTAAAGATTTGCACATGCAAAAATGAAAAAGTATGAAATATGTATAGGTATTTATACATATGCTTGCAAAAAAAATACATGTATCTGCCTTTAGCAAAATACGTAAATATTTATTAAACTATTTATAATTGAAATGATGGATTCATTCCATCATAAACTTCTGTGAAATTTATTGTGAAGAAATCTAATTATTAAATGTATCTAAATTTATAATGATTATAAATATATAATGACCTTAACATTGAATTGTAAACATAAATTGAAATCCTGGTGACGAATACGTTTATTGCAAGAATTGTTCGTTACAGCAAGAATTGTTCGTACTGGAAAGCAATCTGTTAAAAGGTATTGTAAAGTAAGTTCTATGAGATGCGTACTTAAGGAAGTAATAAAGAAGAGTTTTAGAATATGTATTGTTGAAAAAAAGGGTAAAAAAATCTGACAAGTATAATTAAAAGAATTATTTCCTTACATTTTATAATAACTCAGTCACAAGTTTTAAAAAATATTTAAAAAAAAGAAAATCCTTTTTTTTATTCCCTTTCAGAAATATTCAGTGAAAGTTAAGTACATGGAAATGAGCACAAATATTTAACGTATTTCACTTTTAATATTAATAATACAATAACTTTGATCTTAAATTTGGTAATACTTAACCGAATAAAATCGAACTGCCTTAAACTTTTTTTTGATGTAATTAACGAAAACTTGTGAAAATACTTCATTTAAATTAAACCGTTAAGAGCAAATTGTTCTGTGAAAAGTATAGCGTTTAATTCCATTCAGAACGAAATGTTGTTTAAAAATGTGTTATTTTCCCATACTTAGGACTCTGAAATATTTAAAAAAAAGTAAATATATACATTTATATGTGTATTTGCCACGTAATTACAAAATATTTACTTCCGATCGTGTCAAAAACCATTGATCTTAATGATAGTCAATGAATGTTTTGGTCACTATGAAAAAATTGCCAGTGCTTTAAAGCAGTGTATAGGGAAAATCAGTTAAGGCCTCTCCTCTTAGTTCCTACCTCCGTGTTTATATGAGGGGGAAAGTAACGTATCTTCCCCCTCGTTACCGCGTGCCTTCGGCATACTGCTGAAAAGGACGATCAGCTAGTAATGCGAAGGTACAAAGTTCGAATCCTGGAGAGATAATTCTATTTTTTTCAAGTCTCCTGCTTCGATATAAACTGCGTAATGATCTCCCTAAGTGGAATCCGAAATAAAAGGGAGTGAACAATAAATCATCATGTCAATGCTTAGCAACTATGTCCCCAGCTTTCTCAGTCGATCATTAATTGGTGGATAATGTAAGACTTTCTCCCTCCTTACCACGTTCTTTTATGGTGTAAGTGGTGAACAGTAAGTCGTTATCACCAGCCTTGACGACTAGGTCCCAGCCTTCCCAGTCGCCCATTATGGTGAAGACTGTAAAGCTTTTCTCCTACCTTACCATGCTCTTTCGTGGCGTAAGTGGTAAGCACTTTCATGGTGCAGTCGGAAGGTAGGTTGAGTCCCGGAGAGGACATTGCTAAGTTTTAAGTCTGATGCTCCGAAATGAAAATATCTAATTATTTCTACAAATGAACTACCTTAAAATTTAAGATTCTTCCTTAAAGCATAGTTTCTTACGCCGCATTCTCTTTCATTATGTTTGAAGTACAGAATTATAAGCATTGCAATAATCGTAACATAAAAACATCATAAAAAGAAGTAGATTTACATTCAATCTGTTGTGCATAGTACGAAATATTTACAAACTATATGCCCAATGTGTCTTGTTCAGCGAGAGACATAAAATAATTTTGTTATTTAAGTTTTTACTAAATCTACAAGTACGATAAAAATCGAGCGTTAATAAAAAAAATGTCAGGAAAATCTCGGTAACTAATAACGAATCATTAGAATGTGGCAACTAATACACGAAAAGTATTTTTTTTTGGCTGTAGGATAATAAAGTGCAAAAAATTGAACGTCATTAATTTTCAAGGATTACGAATGAAAGTCTCAGAAAACTGATCTGCTTAATTATTGCACATTTTTGTTTCTTTGTTATACAATGTGATTAACTATATATTCCCTCAAGCTGAAATCTGCCTGCATTTTTTCTATAAAAAAATTTCTATAAATTCTTTCTTTGCAGAGAATTAAAATCAAAATTCGATGCAAACAATAATCCCTCATTTTTCACCACGAGATTAGGGATCATGAAATAGGTGGTAATGCTTTTTGGAACTTTATCTTTTTGCATTTGTAATAAAAATTTTAATATCCATTGTAGGTGCTGAATGCCAAATCAAAGAAATGTATTTCTTTAATTGCATCCGGTTAATCCAATGAGCCTGGTTACTCTCAGAGTAACTGCAGAGAGGGGAAATTTTTCTGTTTGAAGAAGGAGAAAATTTTGAATTAGAAGCATTTAGGAACATCCAGACATTTTATAGGGATGTAGTATTTTAGAATGAATTACGGGTTTCTGTCATACCGTGTTGAATTAAAAATGAGCAAGATTCCTTAGTTGTCCGTAAATTAGTTTATTCATTCAGTCACTGGAGAATTCTGGATAATGTTTACTCGTATTTAATAGTTTGTTCCTTTTGATGAACCTATAAGGTATATCTCCCACATTCTCAGCGTGCCTTCGTGGTGTAATGGTCAGCACACTGAGCCGGTATTTCAGAGGTCCGTGGTTCGATTCCCGGCGAAGGAATTGCATATTTTTCATCTCTCCTGCTTGTAATTAACCTAATGTCTCTACACTGGCGCCCGAACTAAAAGGGTTGTGGATGATGACTCTCCACACCCAGGATTTGGCGACTAGGTCCCCTAAAACCCTAGTCGCCCTTTAAAAAGGGGAGTATATAAGGTATATCTCCCACATTCTTAGCATGCCTTCGTGGTGTAATGGTCAGCACACTGAGTTTATGAAAGACATGGCCAAAAAATAAGACTAACGTCTGTACAGAAATGCTCAAAAAGATGTAGCTTTCATTTTGTAGGTATGAGTGCTATATCAGTGGTCTCTCAAACTCGTAGACCGCTGAAGCAATTTTATGTTAACCGCGAGGACATTTAGGTTATTTATTTATTGTAAATACAGTGTTACAAATGCTTCAAAATTTTAGTTATTTAAAGTCCGAGTACAAGTTTACATTAGTTTCATTACTATTAAAAACGAACTTCAATAACGCACCATAAAGTCTATAAACAGATTAATTTACAGAGTAATATCAATCCCTTTCAAAGATTTAAAGATATAGATTTTATAAACTTTTGTTCATATTTTTACAAATAATATATAGTCTACGAAATTTGGTACTAAAATTATCTCTTTGTTCGGGAACACATTTAAATGTAAACAGTTCTTTTTTCACAGTTGAAGATTAATCAGAAGGAAACCAGATTGTCTTTTAAGCATCTGAAACCTGTGATGAAGATAATTCCTAGCAATTTCTATCCAAGGCTGTAATTTAATTAAATATATTAGAGCTGTTTCAATTAAATTATAGTCTGAAAATATGATATTTATCTATTAATATACTTAAATAACAAAGTGTAGCCAAAACCAATGTCTTGCTCGTACGAAATTTTAGCTTTCAAATAGAAAATAGCAATAAGATTGAATTGTTTTACTTTGCTGTATTATTGTTATTATTGTTTATGTGAACTTTGAAATTTATTTAAATTTCTTCTCATTTTGTTAAAAAATCACATCTCGTCAGTCAGCAGGTTTTAGATCGTGCATGCTGCCCGTAGACGAATATCAGACCACTGCTATATAACAATTTGAAGTAGCATCGGATACCCAAAATAGTTACCAAACATTTAGCTAATTAACCTTTGTGATTATTTATCACCAAGAAAGAAGGTAAATCCAAGGAACAGTTGTTCATAAAATTTTAGGAAAACATTTTAGAAAGTGGGCATGTACTGAAAGTACTCAAATTTGTGGTTCATAACAAACGGACACTAATCGCAACTGAACACTATTCCTATGGTACAGTCATTAAAACGAACATTATTTCTAATGAACACTAGTTGCAATAGAACGTTCAAAAATTTAAATAACAGAAGAAACACTATACAAATACATCTTGAATCCATAACGACAAGAAATTTCTAGAATTATTTACATGCAAATTATGTTACATTGTTATGTATTACATATTTCAGTTGTGAATTAAAATGTCTTAATTGTTATGATTTAACTTAATTCTGCTATCAGACTTAAAGGTTATTAATTTGTTTTTATTTTGTAGTTGAACTTAAGTTTCTTTGCCTTGTTGAAAAGTAATTGTTGTCATTTAATTTTTTTCTTGACAGTTTTGGTTAACTCTGATTTTAAGTTGCTTGAGTAATTAATTTTTCTTTTACTTTTGGTAGTTTGGTTAACTATTTAAATTTTTTGTTTAGTTAATACTTTTTCTTAACTTGGTTGCTTAATGTTTAATCTCTTGTTAAGTTGACCCTTAAGGTCAATTTTTTAAAGCTCTTTTAAAGTTTTGTTTACACAAGTTGGTGTTTAAAGTTTTAATTAAGTTTTTAATGTGCCCCCTTTTCTGCTAAATTTGGTATCCATATTTTCTGACTATGGTGGTCGTTTTGGTGTTGTGGAAAACATAAAATTTTTCCTACGTGATTATTATATTTTAATTGAAGTAATTTTTATTTTCTGACTATGGTGGTTGTGTTTGGTGTTGTAAAAAACCTAAGAAATTTTTCTATGTGATTATTATATTTTAATTGAAGTACTTTTCTTCGCTCTTGTATTAATTAGTATTTAAAAAAAACAAATCCTTAATTCTTTCGAAAACTTTTTACGTTGCCTTTTGGGAAATCTAGATCTATAACTTTGTTGTGACTCTTTCTTCACCCGCCAAACAGTGGTCTGGGAAGCCTCTGTCATCAAGTGAAACTTCTGCACCCTGCCGGAGAGGGTAATTTCAACCTACATTACGATACGCCAAGGTTGAGGGGACGGGGTGATTTGCTTACTTGCTGGCTTTTTCCATGCTGAATTGGGACCCCGAGACGAGGCTATCTTTGCTGACAGGTTGATGACCTTGGAGGATCGGCGATTATTCGCCAACTTCAGGAGTTCGAACTACTTTGCTTCACCTTCCTGTGTGCATTTTTCCCCTGGGGTTGCCGGGCAATTGGCCGGTCTTGTACCATCTCGGATCGCCAAACGAGTATTTGGCGAATAGAAGAAAAAGGCTTAGAGCGATCTACAAGAGAGAGAGACGTTGGCAGTCAGCGAGAAGGAAAAAAAGACTGAAGATGTCACCAGACGAGTAAACTGTCGCTTTAGCTGTCTGCGTTATCATAGAACGATGTCAGAAGAAAATGGAGGAGAGAAACCACCTATGTTGGGCGACAAAATGAGGACGAATCCCGCATAGAAGGGGCTAAAGGCTCCGAAGCCACCTTTTCCTGTTCAGATTTCTAATTTTCATTCTTTTCCTTTTTAGCTAAAAACGTGGCTGCGCTGTGACGTGGCAGAAGTTCCCTTCACTTGTCTGATGTTAAGGGCAGCATGTATCGTCAATGTTCACTGATAAGTAACTGTCGGAACGGTATGAAAAATTTTATTTTATTTTGATACCCCATCACCATCACCTATGTATAATTTTGTATTAAGTAAGTTCATCACTTAATAAATCCTATATTTAATTTAACTTCTCTTGTAATGTCTTCACTTTTAATTTAGAACACTGGACCAAATAGTTATTTTAAATTTATTCACAACGCAAAAACTTTAAATCATCTGTTGGAGTATCTGCTAACTATTTACTGTTTATTTGAATACACAGGTTTTACAGTATGTATGTTGTTTATCATGTATGTCACAAACTTTTACACCCATGCAGAATTTGTCGTATTCATGTGATTTAGAATTGTTATCCTAATTTTGACTTTCATGTGTTATTAACTATTGAACTTTAAAACTTAAACACTTAAATTAGTAAAACTCCAACAGTATGTTCAGTATTAAAATATGTTCGAATTGCAGTATCTAATTTCTTCTGGTTAAGCTTGAATTTATGGATTTTTAGCAAAGATTATTTCTCACTCGTTTGATGTACAGAGTTCTTATTCTACAAAGTAACGCAGAAACAAAAATATGAAAATTGTCTATCATTTCAGGCATAATATGAACTGATAATAAAAAGGCAGCAGCTGTAAAACTTAATTTTAGGTTCTTTGAAAAGAAATTAAACTTGGAAGAGATATTTTGGCCTTACTTTTATAATTTTATTATTTAATCAGTGTCATATCACTCAGCCCAGTTTATTTTTAATATGCTTAAGATAATAATAGTTCTTTTACAAAATTTTAATAAACCTTTCTCGATTTTAATTAATTGAAGGTGAAAGAGTTTTTCTTAATTTAAAATTATAATTATTATGAAACTATTTTAAAAGCTTCATGTCTGGGATTAAAATGTAACTGTAAAACAGTTTCGAAAGAATAGGGCGTAAAGCGTTAATAAAATGTGATCCTGATAACACATCAAGTTGTGTCGTTCTTATTAATATCGTGGTTTTAAAATTAAATTAAGCTTTAGGTTTTACTCTTGAAAGTTGAAGTTTCCTGTTACCTTGAGGTATTTTAAGAATATTTCTGAATATTTTAGAATATTTAGATTAAGAAACTAAAGTATCGGAAATTATTAAACTAGTGTCGAATACTAGTTCTTCATTAAAAAAGTTATATTTAAATAAACTGGGAGTTAATAAATTTCATATGGGTAGAATGAATATAAATTTGATTATAAGGTATTTGATGAAAGTGAAATGCCTTGAAAGCGTATCTGAACCTGAAATCCAATTACAAATATATAATGGAATATTTTAAGCGTTTAGTTGTTTTAGTGAATAATACGCAGCCATGGAAGATGTAACGAAAACAGAATACAGAGCCAGTAGATGGATAACGTGTTACATATTCTGGGATAGAGCAATTAGGAAGATATTATACTTATCTTCTGTTTGGAATTACAGTGTTTAGCACTGGACATAGCAAATTATGGAAATAGATGAAGATTTTCGAATGAGATGGAATAAGAAAATTAGTAAAGCCAGTCGGTTAAACAGGTTTATAATGCCTCACGAGCTTTATGAAGCATCATGAATAGAAACTTGAATAAAAGTAACTGTGAAAAATAAAAACCATCTTCACGTATCTATTAGCATAAGGAAACAGAAGCTGCAGAAGTGTGTAACAACTTCTGCGATCGAATCTTTACATTATGTATTCAAGCCACATAATATAATATTTGATAATAAGCAGTATCGGTATGAGTCATTAGGTTTATATATGCAAGAGATGTGAAAAATGTGCATTGACCTTACCAGGAATTGAACTCTGGTTTTCGCGATTACCAGTTGGACGTGCTATACAGTTACACCACGAAGGCACTCGAAAAGCGGGGAGAAATTACTTATAACATTTGAGCTCGAGAAATATGCATTCAATAATACCGCTATACTAGGAGTTGGGTTATTTCATGCAAAGAAAGATGTTTTATTCAATTAAAAATATCCTTTTTTAAAAGGGAGAGTATACGGAAACTGTAATCCAAGATGGAAGATGCTTGAAATTCAAGATTTTAGGTCCACTAATTCCTGACTGTTGAATGCGTTGAACTTCTTATATTCTTCCTCTTTATTCAGGCAAGGAATTTAGTGTTTATTGGAAGTCTTCTAAAGACTTTCTTATATGTAATATATGATATTGTACAATGTGAATGTTTTGTCAAGTACTGATTATAGCAACATAACATTTGCATTTCGTGTAAACCAGAAAAATGAATCTAACTGTTCCTATGTAGCCCTGAAGTCATTAAATCTATATTTGTATTTCGCTCCTTTCTTCCCATCTTTTCAGCATGTTAGTTGCTCTGTCGAATATGAAGACGACTATACGCAATCGCATTCGGACTAAAATGTCTTAATCAAGTAAAATAAACGCATCTGAACTTAAAAACTGTTAAATAAAATATTGAATTTTTATAATGGTTGCAATCATCACCTTACGTCAGTGAGACGAATAAAATTGCAATCACAAACCACCAACTGACGCGTCTTCCGTTGGGATTTCTTTGAAACCGTTCATATTAACGAGAATTCGAATTTTTGTTATCGTTATCATTTAATTAATGTTATTGTACATGAATTGTTACATAAAGAAATCTTAATTATTATGATACTTTTTGTTTACGAAGTATATAAAATTTACAGGGTGTGTCATTAAGCTTTAGAAGATTAATAAAAGTTTGTCTCTGGAATGGAGAGAAAATTTATAGTTCTTGTTTTGCTCCTTTGTAATAAAGAAGGATGACAAAAAAAGACTTAAAATAGAATTTTATATTTTCCCGTTTCTTTTTGTCTGCTATTCAATATGTACATATATACGCACATTTAATTGCTCCTTTAATTCATGAAATATAACAACAACTTAAAGCCTCCACATTTGGAACACAAGTAGCCATAGACTCGAGCATACATATTTCGAAGCCTGAATATTGATTTTGTTTACTTTATGTTTTGAGGGGAACTTAAATTTTGATTTAAAAGCACTGTGTAACCAATGCTCGAAAAAAATTATTTTTATCATCAGCGCCCCTTTTCAGGGCAAAGTAAGATCTTTAACATTCAAAACTCACCCTGTTTTTTATTAAGAACTTAAAGGATCTCAACGATGTAAATGCATATTTTATTAAAATTTTCAGACCATCACATTAGAAAATATTAACAGTTAACGTCTGCATTATTTTTATTTCCAAGATACATGGCTTATTGTTCGGAGATTTTCAATTAATAACAATAAATCAAACTCAATTTAATTTCGCAAAGGCACTCACTTCAATCTGATATTTACTCCTTTATTATTAAGACAAAATTCGCTGGCAGTGAGGAGTGACTTACCTTTGTATACCTGATAACGAATCCACTATTAGAGTTCACTTTGCAATGATCAGAAATAAATTTATTATTTCGCTAGTTGACTTAAGATCTCTTTCGCGGAAAATACAACAGATTTCCTTTTTACAGTAAAATTGATTCCAGGCATTTTCAGAGCATAATTAAAATAGTTGCATAAAGATATTAAACAATGAGTTATAGTTTTCACTATCGATAACTGTATACAGGTATTTATATAATTTATATTGTATCCAAAATTTAAAGCGTCTGAAATAGAACAATCGGTTAAATTAATGCAGTAAAAAACAGAAGCTTTGATTTGTTTTTAATAGCATTAAAAATTTTAAGAAATTTAAATAACTGAACTGTTACATTAGTTTTACTCGTTAAAATTATTATATGCAATATTATGTAATATACATTAGTTGGTTATATATAATATTGTATACATTAATTGGACTCATTAAAATTATTATATGCTTTATATGTATATTAAAACTATTGTATTCATATACAATTTCTTTAATAACAGTTTTAGAAGACTAGTTGTGCAAGCGACTAGTTTCATTAAAAATATGCTTCAAGTGTCTGCAGCACGTGATTGTTTGATAATAAAATTCATAAACTAAAATATAAGCGATATGAAGACGCCCATGCTCAGAGAAATTAAATTTATTAAATAAATTTTCGACGAGATCGTTTGTCATTTTAGCATCACCAATAATTATCCAAAATTTTCATAAACGTATAAATTTAAAAATGTTGAGCAATGAGTGCACAATTCCATTATTTCTCTGAACGCTGAGAAAGCACTGAATATTGAGAATTAAAATATGAGAACTTATGATGTAACCTAATATTTTGTAATCATTTCTAAATGTGATTATCTTATGAGTCTGCATTAAATGTAAATGTTTCAATAATCACGCCGATAGTTCTTGAAACCAGTTGTTTCCGATCAAAATCGAAGATAGAATATCTAATTTAGAACCATGATGGATAAAATTTTTAATTCTTATTTCGTATGCTTAAAAGCATTTACATTATCTGTATTTATATTTTCAGTAGAACTGTGTAAACATCATGTGGTTCTGTCTCATTTACATAAAACGCGTATAAGACATTTCTTCCGCCTTCTTCGCATGCCTTGTGGTGTAGTGGTCAGCACGTTCGGCGCATAATCTAGAGGTCCGTGGTTCAAGCCCTGGCGAAGGCAGTGTTCATTTTTTATCTGTCCCGCTTCTTAATAACCTAATGACTCTACACGCGATGCTGAAATTTCCTTCTGGCAGGGATTGGTAGGTTAGAAACAAGATAATAAAGGATAGGGTTTGAAAATTAAAAATAATTATTAGAAAATTAAAATAATCCCCATCACATATTTGAAATCATTTGATATTTCGTTACAAAATATTTTACAGCAAACATATGGGAGGAAATTTAATCATATTTTCTCAAGACATATTTCCTAAAATCCACACAAACCATTGAAACAAAAATCAACAGAAACAGTGCTAATGGGAAAACAAAAATGGAAGCCCACAGAAAAGAATTTGATTTCACTCGAGGCAAGAGAAACATGGGAAAAAACCCACTAAAATGCTTTACAGTACCTATAGGTGTCGTTTCATTTGATTTTATCATAATGTAAAAGCTTTTATGAACAAAACGTATCAGAACGCGAAACCATGCTAAAAAGAATTTTTGCTATTCTTAAACAAAATCGAAAAACGCGTTTTGAAACTGATGTTTCTATTTCGAAGTAATGACATCGTAATGAGTTTTACGAAAACCTCGTTATTAAAAAATGTGCTAAAATGGTAAACAACCTATCTATTAAAAGTGCATTTGAAAATAAGACGTAAGAAATTCCCTGTCCTAACAATGGAGCAAAGAGTCTATTTCGCAAAACTAGAATTGAGGAAAACTCCTTTCAAACAAAGTAGCTAAAATACTGAAATTCAAATGAGACACCTATCTCTCAGTTAGAAGCCTTAGCTCTACAAAAGTTAAATAAGAGTTCAGAGAGAAGAAGATGACATAATAAGAGTTAATAAACTGATTTCCACCGCTAAATTTTTACTAAAATATTTAAAATGATATTTAATTAAAATGGAACGCAACAGAAATATTAAGTATTAGATTATATTAAATGTATATATATATATATACAATTTCGCCATAGTTAAAATATCCAAGTTCTAAGCTCTCTATACATCGGACTACTGAGTGTAAAGGCTCCAAAATTGTTGAACATGCGGAATGGATTATACGAAAAACGTCAGTTCCAGAAACAACGATAGATAGAACTGTACAACAGATAATATGCTGAAAAATGGCAAATAATCACAAAAAAGAAAAAAAAACGCGGCATGGAATTTTTCCTTTTTAATTTCTGTTGCTGGTATTAAAAATATGAAAGAAAAACATAAACTTAAGCAGTCACTGTAACTGGAATTATAACCATAAGCACAAATAGTTGCATAAAGCCTTGGTTCGCAGCTGTTGTTCTGGGCGTAATAGGGGATTATAAAACTGAGGAAATGTCATTCTTATCAGCGATGGCTGTCACGCTGCAAAAATACGCGTGCTTGTGAAGTTGTTTTATGAAAACAAAGGAAATGCTGCAGTTGCATTTCGAGAATTTGGTGGACTTAAAAATTTACGCAAAGGACCATTACTTCGATAAGATGTCAGGAGAATGATTGCTCCATTCCAGAAAACTGGAGTTCTTAGAATTCATCCGGGTCGAGGATACAAATGGACTCGTTCAGATGTCACTGAAAATGTTGCCACCGCTATTGTTGAACATGGATAACGTTGTAGGCTCCAGCAGTGCACGTGCCATGTCACGGCAGTTGGGTCTTTCTTAGACTACAGTGCAGAACGAATGATGAAAAATGGTGCATTTTCGCCCGTCAGAATTCGTCACAATCAGCAGTTGCTGCTCATTGACAGGGAGAAGTGACTGACCTTTGCATTGATATTTCTGGCTAGAGTTGAAGTGGATGCATCGTACCATGAGAGATTCTGTGGATGAAGATGATTTCCATTTAAAATTAACACCCATAACACCCATAACAATTAACACCCATAACTGGGTGGCACGGAAAACCCTTGTATCTTTCAAGAGATTCTATTTCACTAACCGAAAGTTACAGTCTGGTGTGGATTCTCAGCCACATTCCTTCTTGGACCTTTCGTTTTCGAAGAGGCTACACGCAATGGCCCTGTGACATAAATCATAACGCCCAGGAGATACAAATCATGCTCGATAATTTTGTTGTACCCCAAATGCAACAGCGCCAATTTCTTGATTCAGTTATCTTTATGCAAGATGGAGCGTCTCCACACATTGCACTCTGTGTACAGCAGTTTCTTCTGCAACATACGTTTCCTACAACCTGGTCATCTGGTTCTGTGGATCTTAATCCCTGTGATTTTTGGCTGTGTGGTTACTTGAAAGCTCTTATTTATCGCGGACGTGTGGTAACCTTAGCAGATATGAAAAACAGTATCACTCAGCACGTGAGAAGCATCTCAATCGACCAATTACGATCCGAAGTTGAAAAAACTGTCCACAGACTACAGATTTTACATCTTGAAGAAGGGAACCATATTGAGCATCGATAAGGTCCTTGTGATGTGAATGTTGGTATATTCGAATAAAATGTGCTACAAATGTGTATTTTGTGTCTTTTCAGCATATTTTCTGTTGTACAGCGGCACCTATCAGTGTTTTTGGAACTAATTCTTTTCGCGTTATCCGTTTCCCCATGTCTTGAATAATAGATTCAACAATTGTTGCGCCTTTATACTCAGTAGTTCGATGAACAGACAACTCAGGGAGGGAATGTTTTAATTAATGCAACCTTGCATATGTATATAAAATAAATGGTAGGAAAATTACGCTGCCTAACAATGAACTAAATCTATGTATTTTGGCAATAACCGATAGGTAACCGAGTGGCCGGGGAAAGAAAAATGGCTTTTACATATAATTTAATGTTAATGTTTAATTAACCTCTCTGTATTTCTCTGTAAAATATGTATGTACTTTCTGTAATTTTAGTTTCTTTTAAAACCTAATCTGGCACTTTCGTATTTAACATCAGATATATATTCGTGAAGATTTTCTAATTTTAAATAACTGTTTTTCATCATTCCTCTGGTTTGCCAGATCATGTCTAAAACCTAATCTCTTTGCGTTCACTATTGTGTAGCCATTTTATTCCTACAAGAACCGCTTCTGTAAGTTTCTCCGAATATTTCTCAGATTATGTTGAACAATACCACACGCTTGGACCGACGTTTCTCAGCCAAGTGCTCTCCAAATACGCAACCTTAGAAGAATGCTATCCCCTTTTGTTTAGCATACCAAATTACTTGTTCCCAGCTATTTTTTTTTTTTTTTTTGACGTTTGAAAATTTTGCAATGATTTGGTAATCCTGTTCCCACGAGTTTCAAATGCAGAATTGGCAATCTGCCCTTTCACGTGCATTTCAGTTAAACAAATGACCGTCTTAAACCGTTGTTTAAGACGGTCTACATACGTAAGTTTTATTTTTGCATTTCTATAATTCTCTCCTTTTATTTTAAATTGGCAGCTCAAAAGTGACTCAGACTCCATTTTAAATTCCTTTTTCCTATGTAACAGATTTTAACAGATAAAAGTTTAGACAATCACGTTGATGAGTCAGCACTATTTTAATTAAGTTTGACTATCCAGAAGCTTTCATAATTTAAATAAAAAAAATTTTCGACTGTATTCGAGTACAGTAAACTTTTTTTTCAATATACTTTGGTTTTACACTTTAGTATTTTTACAATTTGATTTAGGTTGGTTATAATTTTTTTTTATTATTTTCTGTCCTTGTAATATAAAGAGAGAGAAGCGACATATAGTACTTTGACATTATGGGACTATTAGAATGTTCAATGGGAAATAAACACTTCTGTATTATTATACACATAACATTTTTTAATAAACGATCAGACAGATTTGAAATATATTGAGAAAACGTCCACGTGTGAACTGCTAAACATTAAATATTTATGATAACAGCCAACTGCTAAAGATTTGTTTCATACAGAATGTTCAAGAGAAGGAAAGCAATTTATTAATAGAAAGCGAATTATTTATTAATTGTTTAAGGCAAAGTAGTTTGACGGCTATCTACCTATAGCGAGGGTTGCCTTTGTGTAGAACGTTCTAAGAAGAAGCAAATAGATCCCAATTTACACATTGGGAAAAGCACGAAATCTCCCATACGGCTTGTTGCTAGGATTCGTAGCTGGGTCGATTTACTAGTGTTCAGCGACTTTACCGCTCAACCATTGGCTGGCTCTGTGATTAAGGGAAATATTTTCGAACTCGTGTGTATATCTCAATAAAGGTAATGCTGAGTATCTAAAAATAGTTAAACATTGATAATTGTTGTTACGAATTTCACATTTATTTGGCTATTTATTTAGAATTGTAATTAAAATTCCTTTTTATTTCCCCGTGCAACGGAGACAATTTTTGAAGAGAAAGCTACGTCGAAAAAAAAAATAAAAATAAAAGAGCGCGTGCATTTAATGCTTGATAAATAAATGTCTCGTAATTACTGTTGCCATCCAGAAAAATCCAGAAAAATCGAGATTGTTCTATTGATAATTAAAAAGCTTATAAAAGCCGAATTGAAACACCTCATCTCAGTTGTTGTTGTTGTTGCTGTTGTAGTTGTAGCTGTAAAAAGCGAACTGCTGTTTGTTTACTTAATGCTGTTATTGATTGCAGCGTTTTCGCTGTGAAATAGAATTATTTTATCTGTTTTGAACTGAGTTTTTGCTAAACGTTTGAGATATTATGATATTGTGC
Organism: Stegodyphus mimosarum; assembly: GCA_000611955.2. Classification (NCBI taxonomy): domain Eukaryota; kingdom Metazoa; phylum Arthropoda; class Arachnida; order Araneae; family Eresidae; genus Stegodyphus; species Stegodyphus mimosarum. The sequence continues at coordinate 34,027 of KK118408.1, forward strand.
GAATATCTGTGAAGAAATATTTCGGCATTTTAATTTATCTCTTGTGGAAAGAATAAATTTTTGTTAACTTTTTACGACTTGTGAATTCAATGTATAACGAACCCGTACGCACGTAACATCATGTTTAATGCTCATCATAAGTGGCTGTCAAACGTTTTTGTCCATGCGCCATTTTGTCCGCTGTAAGGCAATCAATCCCCTTCCTATCCAAAATCATAAAAATGCTGATATATTTATTTAAAGTTAGACTATTTTTAATACGTTTTACAGATTAAACAAGAAAAATTTATAGAAAATGTTGACAAATATCAAAACTTTAAGGTAAATAAAAAACTGACCGTATTTTCCCATCTGAAACAATGAAATTCCCCCCCTCCAGGTTAAGAACACTTGATTTAGATGAATGCTAGAAATGGTAGCACATGGAACTTTAAACATAGCCTGGAGTCTCCAGGGCAATAATTACTGTTGTGGTCTCACCAGCATGTTATTTCTTTCTAAGCAAAGGAATGCTTATTTTCAAAAGAGTCGAAGTATTGTTACAGAATTTTACGATCATAATTTCTTTGGTGCTTGCTTACTCAAAGATTTTCGAGCATTTTTTATGCAAGGAGTGCTTTAAAATGTGCCTCTCTCTCTGTCTTCCACAGAATAACATTCAAATTAGAATTAGTATCCCCCTCAGTACAGCTATGAAGACTGAAACTGAATACTTTTGGTGAATTCAGGTTCGATTCAAAGAGAGAATTATAAACATAGTTTCATTATTACATCAGAATACACAACTTTCTACTGCATTGGCACGCAAAACAATGTTTCTGTTGTGGCCACCTACTTGTCTGGTTTATGATCATGAGAAATGCCCTGTATTTGAGCTCCATATCTATGACAAAAATTTTGTAACTTTGCAGAGTGAAACAGAGGAGATTCTGAGCTCTCCAATGAGGATGTTTTGTTATCCCATAGGCTCCTTTTCTGGATAACAGTACTCGGTCTTACGGAGTTGCTATACATTCCACTAAGAATGGACTGACCATTATCTTCACCTAACCTGAATCTTATTGGACATGTCTGTCGCGCCCTAGATCGCTCCTACTGAGAGACTCTAGTTCCTTTCTTTATTTCACTGGACGTAATTGACGTTTTATGGTTTGGAATGACGTTGTGAAGCTTGCACTTTTGCAATATTGAAATTTCCAGTCTTATATATATATATATATTTCGCGCATGGCATTAGCATGAACAATTTATAAATAAAATTACTCCAGAAACTGGCGCACATTTGCTCATTGGTCCTTTAGTCTTCTTATGACTGAGAATATTTCCCATGCAACAAAATGTAGACCGATATTACACGAGCAGGAAACGGAATGAAGAATTGCAAACACCCATACCTTTTACATAATTTTAAACTGGACTAAACAATCTAGTAGTCTGTACTGTTAAACGCCATAACAAGCAGGACGGCGTAAATAAATTATGCGAATATAAATATTTGCGTATAATTCCTAATTGTGCCTTGTAAGAAAATTTTAATTTGATTTTCCGAATTCTCCTTAGATTTTTAATAACAGTATATTAATTTCCTGAAATTCCCATTAAACGGTTTTTGATTTAAACTCACCTGTGTATTTCAGAAGCCTTTTTAATTTGTGACTAGCAAACAGCCATTATGAAAGCTGAGATTGTTGCTATGTTAATAAACAATAAATTTGAATTTTAAGTCGCACATGAACGAAATACTATTCTGAATGTACATTGAAATAGCTTTCTAAGTTTAGAATTGTTTAGCTCAGTGGTCTCAAACTCAAAAACAGTCTGCGAATCCAAAGCACGGTCTGAAAGTAGCTGACGGGTAAACATTTTTTTTTGTCAAAAGTGTTTTTCCAACAAAATTAAATTTCATAATTTATTTACTAACATTTATCCCGACACACATGAAAATAATAACAGCGACGAAAAGGTAATCATTCCAACATGCACTGCTCGACATTGAAAATGCAACACCAAGAAGGGCTGGTCAGAAATTTATGCAAATTTTAGAGTAGACGCACGTCACTGAGTTCTGCGAATGATGTGAAATGCGCAGCTCTCCGACGCACGGGAAGTAAGATATAAGGGAAGGAACGTGCAGAATGGGCAATATTCGTGTCGTTATTTCTGCCAGACGAATTATCGAAGAAAGTTGGTTTTTGTCCCGGAGGATACGTGTAATAGGAAAGAATGCCAGGCCGCCGTCAACGAAGGCACTTCCAGCAGATAGACGATTATACGAGGGGTATGGTGATCGGACTGAGAAGGGAGGGTTGGTCATTACGTCAAATCGCAAGCACGGTGCATCGGCTATGGCGAACATGGTTGGAACAAGGGAATGTGGGAAGAAGGAGGGGTGCAGGTGCAGCCAGAGTGACGTCAGCACGCGTGGATCGAAGTATGCGCCGACAAGTTGTGGCGGTCCCGCAAGTCACTTGTACCGCGATTATGCAGCATGTGCAAGATACCCTGGATGTTCCCGTGTCGCAAGGACCATTTCCCGTCGATTGGTTGAACGTGGCCTGTATTCACGGCGTCCGTTAAGAAGACTGACATTGACCCCGCACTATAGACGCCGACGCCAACGTTTAGAATGGTGCTGGACTGGAGCGATGTGGATGACAGAATGGCGAAACGTCGTGTTCTCAGATGAGTCACGCTTCTGTTTATCCAGTGACAGTCGCCGCATACGTGTGTGGCGTCGACGTGGAGACAGATCTAATCCGGCAGTAACTGTGGAACGCCCCATTGGGCAACAACCTGGCATAATGGTTTGGGGCGCTAATGCCTACGCTTGAAGGTCAGCTTTAGTTCGTATTCAGGGCACTATGACGGCCCAACGATGCTTGGATAATGTACTGCGGCCGGTGGCAATCACCTACCATCAGGTACTGCCTAATGCAATTTTTCAGCCGGATTACGCCCTACCACACAGTGCTCGCATCTGCCAACATGCTCTGCAAGGTATGCAGATGCTTCCCTGGCCATCGTACTCTCCTGACCTGTCACCAATCGAACATGTGTGGGATGTGATTGGACGCCGTTTGCAGACACTGTCCCTGTCTCTTTCAGAAGACGAACTGTGGCAAATAGTTGAAAGGGAATAGAGAGCCATCCCTCAGATCACCATCCGCTCTCTTATTGACTCTCTTATTGATTATTTATGCATAGACGTGTTTCTTCGTGCATCGCTGTCCACAGCGGTTCTACATCCTACTGAGCCGACGCCGTTCTCACTCTGTATTCTGACTATCATTTTGAAATAAAGATCACTTATTGTTGCTTGGTGTCTCTACCTTTTTTCCAAAGTCCATCACTTCCTGAGCACTCCTTCTTGGTATTGCATTTTCAATGTCGAGCAGTGTATATTAATTTTTCTGCTTTAAATGTAAAGGTTGGTATCTGCGAGAAATCGCCATTGCTTACACATTATAATTGAAACGTATTAACAGATAAATATTAACTTTTTAGACTGACATTAATTTCAAATAATTATAAGGATTTTTATAGTGCATTAAATAACTTACTTTTAACATAACTAAAAATAAACAATTTACGAAAGCTTTCCTAGTGTAATTCCTTTCCTTGGAAAAAGAAGTAGACCATTTAGTGACGTAGAAATAATTAAATAATGTATTGTTGAAGCAGGTCCAGAAAAATTTTATAAATACAAACAATTGCCTCTTTCAAGAAGAACTGTAAAGATCGGCAGCACGAACTACCCGAAAATGTAACAGTGCAACTTCCTACAGTTTTACAAAATGGAGATGTTTTTTTTTCAATTGCTTTAGATGAAAGCATTGATAAAACTAGAGAGGCGCAAGTTTTATATTTATTCGTGTTGCAAGTGAAGATTTTCAGTGTTATGAAGAACTTCTTCCGCTGGGTGCTCTAACTGAAAGAACTCGCGGAGTTGCCATTATCGAAAACTTCAGAGAAATATGCCATCAATTACAATTAAATGTCAGTTATTCAGTCAGTGTCTGCACCGACGGCGCACTTTCCATGAGAGGTAAAAAAGGAGGATTCGTTGCTTTATTAAAGGAGAAAAACTAGAAAAAATTTATATCATTTCACCGCATTTTGCATAAGCAAAATCATTCCGCAAAAACAACAATTTACAAGACACTGTGGATAGAACTATTCCGATTGTCAACTGTATTCGCATTAATAGCTACTTCGAGTGTCAACTCATATTCGCACAAATGCAATGCGTCATTCGTGAAATTCGGCAGATGCTAAATTTAGACGAAGAAATCTACAGTATTGATCTACGGTACTACTGCAATGTTCGCTGGCTATCAACAGGAAAGGTTTTGATAAAGGTTTCAACTTTACGACGACAAATTTTAAACTTTTATACAGAACAAGGAAAACTTTGTGATCTATCAGATGAAGCATTTTGCAGAAACATACCATTTTTGTCTGATATTATGACAAAACAAAACACTTTAAATATTTGCGTACAAGATAAAACGAAGCATACATGTGAAATATGGCAAAACATCCATGCCTTTCGAAAAATATTAACATTTTTCAAAACATTGCCCTCATGCTCGTATATATCTGCAGAAAAGTTCTCGGAACTTGCAAAAATTTTAAAAGAGCAAAAAGTTAAAAATAGAACATTCGATGAATATGTAGGTGTGTTCAGTTCTTTTAATAGAAGAAGAGTATACTGAAAAAATTTCAGATTTCGACGAGCACACTTCTGCTAGGAATTTGGCATTAGAAGCACATTTAGTACATATATCCAAAGATCCTGCGGAGCTGCAAATGGACTTCGAGTTGCGGGAAGATAGTACACTCAAATCTCTTTCTGACGCTTTAACATATCCCATAGAAACCTGGAAAAAAGCCATTGGATATCCATGCCTACGAGATCATGCACGCCGTTTACTTTCTTGCTTCGGAAATACTTAGCGCTGCGAGTCAACAATTGCTGTCATGACAAAATATGAAATTCTTTCAAAAATTCAAATTACGGATTCTTATTTAGAGGATCTACTAAGGCTGCGCGTTGCGAAGCTTGATCCAAATATTCAATTACTTTCACGCAAGAAACAAATGCAATTATCCCACTAAATTAAATTTTACATCGGATTTTAACATTATTTTACTTACTGTACCTATGTTGGTTTTTTATAAAATAATATTGTTACTTTCCCATTGCTTTTTTATAATGTAATAAAGTCATTTGAAAATACTTTTACTTTATTATTTTTATTTGAAACAGTATTTAAATATATATATATATATAGTTGTTTATTAGCAAATTATTAAAGATGGATGTTATAATAAGTTATCAGCCTTATGTGAAAACGAATATATTTTAGATTTAGATATGTGGCCTCCTTTATCACTGTCTAATTTAAATGTGGTCTCTCTTGGTAAAAAGATTCTCTAACTCTGCTCCAGATCGTCCTGAAATTTGCATTTCTAATTTAGAAACAGAATTTTCCTAATTTCTAAAAAACATTTCTAATTTGAAAACTTTTCGGTGACTAAATTATACAGACAGCTAATTTTAGATATTTATATAGGACCACATCTTTCGGTTACAATTAAATCAAGTTCAATACGGAAGAATATCACGTTCGAATTATTTGGCAGATTCTACTGGCTATTGTATGTAAGTTTTAAAAATTTAAGAAAATTTCAATTTTATAAAAAGTGTTAAATAATAAATTAATGAATCTAAGAAATTATTGTGGATACCTTCAAATGTACAGTTATATTTCATAAACGAAATCGAAAATATTATTAGTATTAAAATCATTTTATAAACATCAAATTCTAATTTTTGTAAAAATATTTAAACGTTTCCTTTAATTAATTTATTTTATGGCACAATATTAAAATGTTATCTTATTATAACCGAATGAATCCTAACAAATGCTTCACAAAAAATATTGCAAACTGTTTTAATGCGCAAGAAAATAAAAGTAAAGTCTTAATGCTTAACAGCATTTTTTTAAGAACTAAATATTTTTCGAAAAGCAAAATAAACATGAGCGTTTTCCAGCTTTTAGGTTATCTTAACTAAGTAAAGTAAAAGCTTAACTATGTGTTTTAAACGAAACATCTTACTTATCAGCTACTGACCATGTTTATTAATACTATACACAAGTTCTTTTCTAAGCAAATGTTGAGTTAAAAAATTCTCATGTGCCTTCCTTAAATTGGCGCACAGGGACAACAACAAACCATAAATTCTCAGGGATGCTAACTGTCTCACGAAGGTCTCTCTTGCGCCCATTTAATGGCCCAGCTATATTAGGAAAGACCATTTTAGAAATGACTTTTCACCTCAATGGTAATTCATAGTCTCTTAACAAAAGACTTATAATGCAACCGGAATGATGTTTTTAGTAGATACTGAATTTTTCGACAGCTATAAAATAAGTAAGTACATTATGCAAGCAACTAAGGGAAAGGTTATTTGTAAGAAATGATTGTGTTAAACTTTTGGGTTACTTACTAGATAACAAACATTAAGTTCATCTGTTGCTAATCCAAATGGAGCATAAATTTAAATAACGCGTTATCTTTTTTTGGAGTTGTTTAAACACGACTATAAATTTATTAGCGGACTTTTCTTCTAGTTTCCAGCGTTGCGACATAAATATACTCTCCAATACTGTAATATCTGAATACATTTTAAAATATTTTATGTTTTTTAAGATGGATTATACTCGTCTTTCCCTTGTTCTTATGGTAAACATATGCTTGTATAAAACAATGACAGAAAGAACATTATAAATAAACAAAATCGTTATGTCCAGAATCAATATTTTATTGAAATATGTTAATTCATTTAATTAGAGAAAGACTAGCAAAGGCTATCTGTCATGGAAGAATTATCCATTGCCTTTGCAGAGGATTTTTAAAAGGAGTTTTAATTCATGCCTATTCGTATAAAACATAGAGGAAAAATGAAACTGCCAAGACAGCCAGAACTTATATGGGAGTTCGAAATCGGTTCATACTATGCCGAGGCAGCCTGATCTTATATAGGAATTAGAAATCGGTTCGTGCTATCAATATTTGACGTTTACAAGCCTAATGAAAATTAAAAAGGATTTAATTTTCATAGCGTCCCATAACTTGCATAATTTTTAGACATTCGTTTTCAGAGAGTATGTGGAGATAGTTAATTGTGTGTACGTTTTGGAAGGCTGCGAGCTTTAGGTATTTTTCATCTGAAATTTAGTAATTTATGCAGCTGAATAGCTTCTTTTTAATTATTTCTGTGGCGAAACATTAAAATGACTATTTTTAGTACTTTCATGTTTTTATTTCTTCATATTTAATTAGAAAGAACATGTTTTCTAAGGAAGTTTATTAAGCCTAATGTGAAATCGTAAAGAAGATGAAAGTAATACTCTATAATACGGAAAATGCTTATGTACGCACTCAAGAACAACACCTGCATAAAATGAACTCTACATCTATATATAATGTATAATTGTCTCATGAGTAAAACCGTTATTTTTGCAATATACCAATATCGCAACTGTTGAAAACAGTTTTAAGCAAAAATATATGCCCTTAATTGCTTTACAGACATGTCTTAAGAAATGTAGAAATTTTTCTTCGTAACTGTATTTTACACAAAGATAAAACCATGATTTCTCATTGAATTATGATATACATTTTGCTAATGTAGAATTTATAATACTTTCTTAAAATTATATAAACAGTTTTTAACGATAAACTTCTAAAAATAATGTACAGTTTAGCGTTGGAATTTATTTTTAATGCAAAGTGGTATCAGTACATTTATGAAATTCAATAACAAAAACTGATTTCATTACTGAACATACATTACGTATCTAAGCGTTTAAATAAAGACTTAAGCTAAACTGCATTTTTAATCACAATATTTTTCGAACTACACCGTTATTTATAGAAAAGCTACTCTGCAGATAAAATGCTTCTGATCAAAGATATTGGCAGCAAGAAATGCAATATGTAAACTCTCCAAACCAAAACTCACCCATTTTATAAGTTTATGTGAAAGTATACTACGCTTTTTAGGCTATGTTCTTCGCATTTAAATGTTAAATATTGAGTTCTTATTCATGATGACAATAGAAATTATGTGATGTATTGTAGTGACGATATTAATTAATTATAGTGGAATTACTGATTGAATTTTTGAAGTAAAATGGATGGATTTTCAAATATTCAAATGTAAGAAATATTACGCATAAGATAATATTAGCACACAATATATTCTTATATTATATTACAGTAACTAGGTGAGCAATGCAAGTACTTGAGAAACCTTTGAAGAAAATCAAATACATGTTGTACGAAACCAGGATGTGGGAATGCTGACCTAAATAACTTATAAAAAATGCATTAATTTAAATAAGCAAATGCCACATATCTATGTCATAACTAATCTAGGCAGGACTCAATAAAACAAATTTTAAAATGCAAAGGAGCTTCTGTGCTGTCCCATTCTTTGAGCCAAATTTTAGGAAAAGAGATTTCAAAATCATTTTCGACATACTGAATATACAAAGAAGAAGAAATTTTCATTATTCGAGAATGACAGGAAAAAAGAAAAGAGATTTTCTAAACAGTAAGAATAATAAATTTGCAAACTTATTTCCCCTTCAAAACAATTAAATAAACTGCACTTTGCAAGGACTAAACTGAACATATAAAATATCAGAAACGTATTCAACAATTCTTTATATTAAGTATTTCTGAAAGCAGAAATAAGTTACGAATTGACTGACTATATTGGGCACTTGATATAAAAATGTTTTATCGACCATTGGAAACGTGTCGGTAAACATCACGTGTTTTCCAGGAGGCTCACTTTGAAAATATACCTCTTTTACAAGTTCTTATTCAACAACAAACTACCATTTGCATAACAATAGAAACAAGCTGCAGCGTTTGTGCACATATTTCCATTATTCATTCCGTAATGGATTACTTACAGCAGCCTGAAAAAGTATGCTCCTTAAATGGTGCTCTGAAAAATATATCGCAAAATGCACAAGTTGAAAGATTTTTCCCAGGCGACTGTTTTCGGCAATTCTTATTTCAAAGAAGTAAAAGCTATATATCCTAAAGTTCGGGACACTATAAATTCAAACCCGAAGTAGCCAGTGGGGAAATCATACAATTGCTTTTGTAGCTGGGATTTTATGAGGTTATATTGCTTCAGAAAACCACAATGTTTACTTATTGGGGTTGTACCAATAAAAGTTAAGATCATTTCTTTATTTTTTTAATCCTCATGTGAACATTCTTTCTGTTCTACCAGAACAAAACCCCACGATTTAGAGATACCCAATGCTTCAAAATGTCTAAATTTTGCCGACATTTCAACAATCATTTCATCTTCACAAAAAGAACTAGTTTCTTATCTTTAGTATATTTCTTTCAGAGCATTAATGTTTCGAAGTGTATTTTCTTACCTCCACAGTGGAAAACTTAGAGAGAATGCAACAATGATTTTAAAAGCTTATTTTAATTTGAATTATAAAATTTGGATCATAAATGTTGCCTAAATAAATGTTTCTGTTAAAAACACATTAACATGAGTTCAAGTTTATTTTGCTTCAATAAAAAAGACTGAAAAATATGTCTGCATAGGTTAAATTATTAAATTACAAAAGATTAAATAGAGCCATGAGTATACGACAGAAGCAATTAAGTCAACAACATAAAACAAAATTTTATTACTGTTCTCGAATAGATAATTTTAAAACAATTTTAATATGAGTATTTAATGCATAAAAATAAATTTAGAAGGAAAATTATATTTCCATGAATTTGTTATTATAGTTAATGTTCTTAAGCTACGAAAGTTTTTGTCTTAACAGGAAAGTGCAATTAGGTCGGACATACAGTAATAGTTTAATAAGTTGTTTTTAATTTTATTTAGAAAACATTTTATTGTTAAATGAATTGACTTAAAACCTCATATTTCACGGAACTGTTTTTATTGCGGAATTTGTGGCTTTCTGCTTTTCAGATTATGAGCTTAAATTATTTGTAGTAAAATATTTAGAAGTATTTTTAAAATTAATTCAAATAGAAGATTTTCTTCATTAAATTTAAAAACCCCTCAAATTTATGTTTTTATTTATTAATTAATTTAAATAGATTGAATTAATTGCTCAATAGTATAAGTAATCACCATATAATATAGAAATTTATAACTATAGTGCATATTAGATATCTTGCAAATTAAGTAAAAAATAAACAGCATTTTAAGCTCCAATTTAAGTATCCTATGTGGAAGGTAATAACTACATTGCAATAATTCTGCTCTTAGAATTTATTTAATTGGCTTTACTTAGTGATTATGGTAAATTCAGCAGTCCACTAAAATTCAAAACTATTAATTCTTACCACACTTTGCTGCAACACTCAACAAGCTTTTTTTTTCCTATTTCATTCTTTCTTTCTCTGGCTTGATGCCCAATCCCGGATTGAACAAGACTGTGGTCTTATCAGGGATCAACTAAAAGTAAAGGAATGCAGGAAGAACAATGTGCGATTAGGCTCTCCAACAGCAAGAAATTTGGCGTATGACAGAAGTCCTGATCAGTCTGGTCAGTCAAGCTGCGCAGACGTCATTAATAACTTAGCCCCATGAGACGCACCGTTGGCCAAAAGGCTAGTGGTGATTGGTTTCGCAGATTAAGAAGCCCTGACAGTTGTTCCATCTGGTTACTGAATGCTTTTGTGTGATGGTAATTTTTTCCCATGGTGAGAAACATTATTTTCTCTTCCAGAGAAAGGTTTACAATGTGTAGCTCTGGTATTTGTTTCTATTAATTATATCGGAGTGCATTTTGGATAAAATTGAATAATGCAAAATTATAACCATAAAAATTGTTATTGTTACTTGACATTAAAAACTTAAATATTTCACAAAAATGTTTAAAACAGTTTTTGGTTAAGAGGACGGTAATGGGCTATATCTATAACAGGTTTGCAAAGATTTTAGAAAATAAATATGAATTTTTGTAACATAATTTTCTTCTTCTTAATTCAGTTCTTTTAGTAGTTTGCTAAAAGTCACAAAATTTCCACGATTTAAAAGATTTTATTTATTTTTAAATTGTGCTTACGAAGGTTCTGTGTAATAATTTATTATAAAATGCTTCTTCCTTATTTCTTTTGTTCCTGCAAGAAGAGATGCATAATTTTGCAAGTAATAATGTATGAATAATCAAAGTCAGAAAACCATATATTAAATAAGTTTATACTGTCTATACAGAATAAGTACATGAAGAAAATTATACATATTTTAGTTTCCTTATTCTATAATTTTTGGCAATTCATTTTTCTCCAGCTATTAATCTTCTCTCTCAGCTGAAGTGTAGTAAGGAAATTTAAGCTCTGAAATGATCTTTTATGTAAATAAATGCAATATATAATGTTTTATGTAAAAAATGTAGTGTATGGAATAATGAGCATTATGATTTTCTCTGATTTGATCCTAGTTTAACGAATTCAAAATTTATTGTTACGCTTTAACATTAAAAGCAGAAAATTAAATTAAAGCAGTATATTAAACATTAAAAAACATGAAGCATTAAAAAATGACATTAAATATTAAAACAGCGTACATATATGTGTTGTTTGGTTCAAATATAAAATACATATGAATATAATGATGAATTGGCTCAAATGTAAAATACATATAAATATGTATTCATTTCATTGTGCGTACTATTATTAATAATAACATTTCATTACAGAGCTAACAATTTCTTATTTACAATGCTATCAATTTCGTATTCAGCCGAATACTACATATTGATAAAATCACTTTCCTTCGCCAGTTAATGTTATATAGCAGTTCCTCTTTAAGGTTAATATTAACTCTCTAGATTCCATAACACGAAGGACGAGTAATTTGTGAATATGAGCTGTTACGTGCAGGCTCCGATTAACAAATTATGAATTAAGGGACTTTTTCGCCTTCTGTGAAAAGAAATATTGTTTTCTGCTGCTTTGATGAAAACAGAAGGTAGCAGAAGGTGGAGGCTAAGAGGAAGGATATTGTTTTTAAAGTACAAGTTTCTTTGCGCTTGATTATCAAAATTACCAAGGGAATAAGAGAAAGTTGACAGTATTATATGCAAATCCATTGTACTAGATTAGCAATGGTTTTGAAAGAAAACGTTTGACTTGAAGTATGCGATATTTTCTTGTTTAAATGACACTTGGACTGTAAAGGGGGAAAAAATAGATGAACTATCTACTAGATCTATTATATTCTTGAAAGACGTCTTCTCGGATGCAGGGCTTCCCAAGACGAGGAGATGAACAAAATACGCTAATCACCTTTTCTTGGGGCAACGTAAGAAAGCATGTACGGTGCATAATGCTAATTGCTGCGTGGCTATAATTGGTTTGCAAAAGGTTGTGGGATGATTGAAGTTGATTAATCAATTTCAATGATTGCATCAGGAGATATCTACAATCATTCAGTGGTTATGGTTAGGTAGTCCGTATTCTTGGGAATCTGGCAAGCAAAGAATTTCAGCGTTATCAAGTACTGAAGCAGAAGTCTTAACATTGAAGCATCAAAAGAAGCAACGCACTTGCGTTTACTATTAACTGAACTAGGTTTTTCGGAGAAAAAACTAAATGTGATGTATAATGACAATCAAAGCGCAGAATATTTGGTGAAAAATCCAGTTCATTACTCTCGAACAAAATATATTGTACTCGTTTTTATTATGTTAAAATTTTATATGACAAAAAGAAAATTGATGCTAACTATGTGTTTAAACTTGAAATGTCCGCCGATATGTCAACGAAGAATACTTACAAGGACAAAGATATGAAATGTATGAATTTGTTGGATACTGAAAGTTAACTAATAAGTGTATTTTTCCGTTTTATTCTCTTTGCAACTTTACCAGAGAGGAGAGTCGGGAAAACTGCTTAGCGACTTGCGACTGCTCAGTGTTGAAAAGGTGAAATGTTCAACACTATATAATCCAAGCAGTAGAAACCAAGAAAAATAGGAAGAATGTGTAGTGTTCTGATGTGCCTATTTGTGGAGTGTGTGAACTTAGTTATTGACGTGGCCAGTAGCCGTGATTCTTTCCATCGTGGTGCGACAATGTGATGCATGGCATCTTCACCCAGAAGCTCACAGTTTTCGTAGACTAGAACGGGAGTAGAAATCTAAATCTACATGGTTACACATGGACTTGATGTGCCCAAATACCTGTCGACCTAATGAATTGAAAAGTAAACTGACCTAATACAGCAGTTTATACATGTCGCGTTAATCACCTGTTATCCATCCTATGTTTTTATCACATATTATTAGTTGACGTGGCCTATTCATCTACGTTTTCATCTATTCATTTACCAAACAAGAAAATATCGCATACTTCAAGTCAAACCTTTTCTTTCAAAACCATCTCTAATCTAGTACAATGGATTTGCATATAATACTGTCAACTTTCTCTTATTCCCTTGGTAATTTTGATAATCAAGCGCAAAGAAACTTGTATTTTAAAAACAATATCCTTCCTCTTAGCCTCCACCTTCTGTTACCTTCTGTTTTAATCAAAACTTAGTTCAAGGAAAGCACACGTTCAAATCGTTTTGTTTCACTTATATCAACTGTCCTTCTTTATTAAGCAATCATGTTTTTATTACGCATTACTCTCAAAAATGCCGAAAATCCAACAATAATTAAAATCACTCAAATTTTACTTTATCTTTGAAATTATAACTATTTATTATAAAAAAATAATAAGATAGTCCAAAAGGTATTGAAAAATTATATCTAACTGATGTCAATTGAAACATATATTTCTGAATACCATTTTGCTTCGCCTTTGAAGTACAATAGTTGTATAGAAGTTCATTTTTTGAAATCCATTCTTCATGATTGTTTTCAATTACATGTTGTTCATTATAGTGAAATTCCAAATCTTGCAGCAGCTTCTTGAGCTCAGGAAGCTTGAGGAAAAGTGAAACATTTAATGGGCATCGGGAAATGTCTCTGCTTCTGCTCCGCCTAAACGTCCGTGAAACTTTCATGTAATAATGTTGTAATTCCTAGCAAAAATTACATATTGAGGCCACAGAGATACAACGACCTTGAGTTTGATAACATATTTCAAAGTTGAAAATTCTTTGTTGGACCAAGTATGCCTTTTTTCATTACATGGTGAATCTCAGGTTCCCATTATGAAAACCTGGGGCTTGTAGGAGCAGTAATTGTCTAATAATCCTGCCTTCAATCATTTAGTATATACAATAATCCAGTACCTTTTTCACCTATATTTCTACCATATGACGGAGCTTGACGGTCTACTCATTTTCATTGAGCTGAGTGTATGATCTTAATATTTATATAGTATTCGCTTTCTTTTTATCTTTAAAATGTTTTTCAGAACTTAATATAATACTGATAAGGCAATCAAACGGAAACGTGCTTTCGATCTTCACCAGAAGCCGGTAATACTTAATCTTGCTATAGCAACTGTTAAAGTAATATTATAAAGCATGACATTTTCCCAAATCTAAGCTTTAAGACAAATATACAGCATAACCTAGAAATTCCGATTTTGTATTGAGAAATATTACTACATCAAATCTTACACCAATGTTAACTTTCTTCACCGAAGCTGAAAGCCTTTCATTTAACTTCCTGATGAATGATTTGTTCAAAACTTTAAATATAAATACAGGCGATGCTTTGTGCAAAATTCAATAAATTCAGTTCCGCGAAAAACGCTTTGCTAAATTATACAATTTTAGTCAAAGTCTGGCACATTTGATAAACTGGCATCACTAGAGTTCGGAATATGTTAGATTGTAGGAAACTTTTGCTGCACAAAGTTTTTTACGGACCGTGGCAGAGTTTTAAGTTTACTTCTACGGAAAAAAATAATTATTCAAATTATAAGATGATTTGAGCGGCGCTCTAAAATTTCAGATCCTAGCTCTCGGAACTGTAGGACCAGACTATAATCAGAGCCTGCAAGGACTTTATTCAATATGTAAATTTTAAATCTCAGCTTTGTTTTACTTGTTTGGAAGCTATTGATGTTACTATGCTTTTAACAACCTAACGTTCATTCACTAATATATATATTTTCTACACAACATATTCATATTCACACATTTAAAACTGAGTACATGTTACATATTTAGTAAATTTTAAATGTATTTAGTTTAGTTTATATTAAAACACTGTAAATTAACTATTATTTTAACTTAAAAGTACTGGATATTCAAATTTATCCTGTGTGTGTGTTTCCACGTTTGTGTCAAGTCCTGATTTTAAATAAGATAACAAAAATGACCCGAATTCACATACAATCATCACTAAATGTATAGTGCTGCCACCGCTCACTTTGAAACTGTTGAGTTTGTTAAACAAAAATTCTCTAAAATTTTACGAAATCCAAGATAGTTAATAAAACAGATTCAAAATTTGGCCTTTCAAGTGCCCATGTTCGGGGGAAGAATTACGTTATTCAAAATTTGATAGCATTAGGTACCGTCATCTTTATCACAATGCGAGAAACATTGTATATTATGTATTGTTCATTACTTAATTCTATAATAGTTTGTAGCAACAATTTCAAAATTGATATAACGCATTTAAGTATTTCTACATTAAATGTCGTTTCGAGATTAATATCCTAAAAATAAGACAATTAAGGCTTTTGTTCACTTTAAATGCTTTAGTAGTGATACATATCAAAAAGAGTGAACTGCGTCGCTTATATTTTACGATATCAGAACAAAAAAATTAATACATTTGAAGCTGTGTACTTAAAATTAATAGTTTATTCTAATTATAATACCTAAATTTGCTTGGATATCAATTTTCGGAGCCAGTGTTTCTAAATGTATATCAGTGAACCTCCCCGATATAGCATTCATTTAAAAAAGCTATTAAAGACATTAAACATACATAGAAGTTACCAGTTAAGTAACTGAAAGCAAGAATTTTCATGTATATTCCATAGGTTTTTACTATTGGATTTCCCGTTATAAGGAATTTCAACAACTAATGAGATTATACAAAAAAAAAAAAAAATGTCACAAAGGCATAAAATTGCGCGATTACATTAAAACAGAAAACATGACGCTTCTTACACAAACTGGAAAAACAAATTTCTTTATAGTATGTGATTTCAAAACATTGACAATTAGTGTTTGACTAGAATTTTCCAATCCCTTGTGTAACAACTACATTAAAATGCAGAAATATTGGCTTTTTCAGATGGCCTTAAAATTGAAACGTAAGCATTAAAATGCGGTTGAGGAATTTTGTAGATTTTGTAGACTAATTTTTTTATAATTATATTTATTATTTTCAATTTTTTTATAATTTCAATACTACATACTAATTTAAAGATGTTGAATAATAAAAGATTTTGTTGCCGTCATGTAGTTATAGTTTAGTACAAGCGGAAGTACCCAATGCCAGTTAAGTTAGATTGAGAGTAAGGCATCTAGCAACAGAGAGAACAATACCCCTGTAATCGTTCTCTAATAACGATGCAAAAAATACGATTCATAGTCATACATTATTAAGTCTGATGCGATATGGAACACACATAAAATTTTCATAAAGAAAGAAACTAATTCTCACTGAATATATCAACTGCAATGCCACGCACTTTTTAATTATTTTCGTTTTTCTAATCAAATGGTCGAAAAAGTTCAAGATCCATCTAATATTTCATTTATATTCAATTTTTATCGATTAAATGTCGCAAAAAAGTGATCATAATCGATCAGAAATCAATAACGCGAACAAGCAAACACACACACAAACAGACATTCTTTTTTGTACGTATAGATTTTATAAAACTTACAAATTTTTTATTAACAAATTATACGATTTGAAAGCGAGCAGTAACAACACTTTTCGAAATAAAGCATTTTTATCTCCAACGCGCCAGACTGTTGCCATTCGAAAAAATGAGTGCGAAAATTAGCGCTTTCAGAGTTTTTAATACATATTTCGGTTGATTAAAGTCTTTCAAAGATGAGAATGGTCGAAATGACTTCCCACGAATTTTTGGAATCGAGAATAATGCATTTAATGTTTGGCAATGCTATTTTTATTTCATCGTAAAACTTGGAAATTTTTTATTAACAAACACTAGGATTTGAAAGTGAGCAGTGGCAACAACTTTCGAAATTAAAAAGATTTACATCTCCAGCTTGGAAGACTGATGCGACTCTGCAAAATGAGGTCGAAAATCATCGTTTTTCCGAGCTTTTAATTAATATCTCTGATTTTAGCTATTTTTCCTTCGAAAAACGTGGACGTCGACCTTTTCCGGGACCCAGAAGAGAATCATAGAGATTTTGGTGACGATAGCTGTAGTAGTGAATGAGTTGTTAGAGGACAAACTAGACTTTCTTCTTTATATACTATATAGATTACCAGAAGTAAAAAACTGTTCTACTTCGAATATTTTTTGTAGCTTTATGTTTTAAGCATATTATGTAATTATTTAAGATTTTTGTTAAGATCAATTCTAAGTCCTAAAAATATCTTTTTTTCCAGTTAGATTATTCTGAATTAGCTAAATTAGCTATTCCGATGCATAAATAATTTCGACATTTTGAACTAATAGCTTTGTTTGTTTTGCCTCTTTATTCTAGTTTTCCTTTTTTTAAGATTTGATTAAAGATGATTTATTATCCGAAATTCATGAAAAGTACGGAGAAAATTATTTTATTTAAACTTCTATTTGTGCCTTCTTCCTGTGTTTGAATGAATTTATTGCATGTATGATAATACATGATGATGCATGTATGATATGTATCCTAAATGTAATAAACATGTATGATAATACATGCTCCCAAAAAATTAAAAATTAAAAAATTTAGGCCTAAATATAAGCGATCCTATGGAACACATTCCCTGTGGGTTGAAAAAAAGAAGCTCTTGCAACGCGCAGAAAAGTCCAAACATTTCAGGATTCAAAACTAAAAGCGAAACTTCTAATTACGTTCAAACGAAACTTGGTGATATATAAAAAACATATAAATGAAGCTATAAGCGTTTCTAAGAAATCAAATAGTCTATAAAATATTCCCCCCCCCGGGGTTTGACTCAGGAGAATTCTTGGAAAGTACTGGCTAGGATCTGTACTTAGGCAGTCTCAACCACGGGGAAAAATTAATTGTCTTCACAGGACTAGAGCCCGAGTTTATTCTCAGGTTGGTTCAGGCTTGGCAGGGACCGTACTGGTACTGTCGTGTCTGTTCCTCTTGCTCTGGTGGAGCTAGATCGGAGATCACCGACCTAGTCGTCGGGGATTTGGTCCTCACAGTTCCAATGACGGGGACTGACGGAGTGAGGCAAGGCACCAAGTTGTCGAACGAAGCCAAGGGAGTGGTGTCCCGCGGCAAAGTTGTCTAAGCGTTTTCTTTTTGTACTAAGTGTTTTTATAGTCCTGCCAATCGACGTATAAAGCCGGGCAGGGACTGTGGCGTCTGCGTCGCCGATGAAGGAGTCTCTGGAGTGTGGACACACTCACCCCGAAAGGCAGACTCCAGGACGGGGGTCCATCTCCAGCGTTCTGTTCCGTTCTGTCTATAAAATATTTTTCGTTCAAAATTATTATTACAAAAGTATCTCTTATAGTTAGTATATAACAGAAGTCATTTCTCACACATTAAATGAGATTTTATTTTGATTTTAAATGAGATTTTAATTAAATTTTATGTGAGATTTATTTTGAAGGTCACCCGGAACTTAAATTAGGCAGAGATGCAAAGCGTATTACCGTTTCTTATTTCGTTCCATATTATGAAATCTTTTGGCTGACACGATACAGTTGCTATCTACTAATTATTGAGAAATCTATATAATGGGGGTATGGAGATTTTCTATCAGTAATGAATGGAAAAATGTAGAAGGTAGAAGGGTTTATAAACGACATACTGAATATGCTTTGAATTCCACGCTGACTTTACCACCAGAGGGCAGACAAAATTATCTCAAAAATAGCCTCAAAACTATAATAATACAACGCAATGATTTACTTATCTAGATGACTAAATATAATTGCATAGTTTTCCTCAATGAAAGAAACTCAAAGTAAAGTTAAATTCATGGAAATACTTGTGCCTTAGTTGTCCTTAAAGCTGTAATTAATAATTACTAAAAGTAGTATAATGCAAGGATTAGTGAAAGAGGACTTTAAAACTAGAATTCAGAATTCTTATTTAAAATAATTACTTAATAAGTTGAATTAAATTAAGCAGGACAAAATATTATTTTGGAAATTTCAAATTGGAGTGAGAAAAATGAAAGAAATACTTCTTAAATACAATGCTAAAATTTAAAATTAACGTACGCAAAAAACGTTGCATGTAAATATAAAACAATTAACACAAATAAGTAAATTATTAGGACTCTTAAATCATTACGACACTCAGTAATTTAGGAACCGTAAAGTAAGTGTTTCTGTCTCTCTCGATAAGTTGAAAGCCTACACTTTCTATTAAGCATATTAACGTGTTTTTAAAAAATCAAAACTAACAACTCTACTGCCCTTAGTAATCCAACGATTACAATTTTCAAACGATACAAATCAAATTATTTTCGAAACAAATGTAAGAAATGTTCAAGTAAGAAAAACTTATTTAGAATTAAAGAAATTAAATATATGCAAAAAGTAATTACTTCTTTAGTAAATAAATAATAAACAGCCAATTTAATGTCAAATCTAAATTTTTAGTATCAAATTACAAATCAGAATTTAGCAAAGCCAAAAAATGCTCGTCATTTTGCTATGCGAGAAGTAAAAATAGTATGTCTTCCTTCTCGAGCCAGAATGAAATAGGTTTGCCAGAAGAAAGCCTATACATGGTTACCTTTGGCGGAAAGCTATACTCCCTAAACATATGCCTATATATATATATATATTCAATGCTTTATATAAATATATGTTTTGTATTTGCAATGAAAATTATAGTGAAGCATTCAGAAGTAAGGGTTAGAAAAATAAGTATTAGACAGTTTTATCTTGCGTTATTGTGTGGGTTAATGGTTTTATGGGAGTTATTATGTGTCGTAAATATAATATAAGAACTTCCCTAATGCCACTGATATCACATATATGTTGTTAGGAGTTCACAGTAGCAGTTGAATGGATATAAATGCATCAAAATTCACGTGCTGACGTATAAAAGCCTCTTCTTATTAATGCATGAGTTAATGGTGTTGCTAAAGAGTTGAAACGTTTGCTGTTCTTTCAAATTTACCATGCGATATGTATTGCGAGAGTGACTTCTTCTTAATTTTACTTATCAAGAAGCTTTTTAGTGTAATTTGATTCAAGTGTTTTTCTCACTCTTTTATTGATGTTTCGCAGTTGCTTCAAATTTCAACAAGAAATTTCCTTACCAGACATTTGATTAGGGGTTTCCTTTTCTTTAATGGTTTTTTTTTCATTTCAAAAATGGGTTAGCTACAATAATTAGTAAGCCCTTATTCTCCAAAGAATTGAATAGGCAAACGCGACAGAGTCTGCCAACATACTGACGTCATTGCTAAAGCTGAAAATAACAACAAAAGTGAGCTATAACTAAAGTAGGCAACTTATGCGTTTTAGCCTCAGTCATCTCATTATATCTTAAACTAACACATAAACAGTTCGTAGAAATCAATTCGTAAAATTAGAACGTAATAATAAGGCATTTAATATCCTATTGATTTTATTACCTTATCAGATTCTTTAAATTCACAGTTTAAATTATAAAAATAACATGATGCTTATTTTCAAAAAAATAAATTTTTATTCCTAAAAATAAAATCCTAAAAATAAATTCATAGGATTCCATTTTAAATAGCTTTCTTTGCAAGTCTTTGCCATCCACAGCTTCAATACAAAGAATAATTAAATTAAAAATTTTGGTATTTTTCAGTGTTTACAGGTACTTCGTTAGCATTTTTGTGTGCTAACGTTTTGGAATAAACAAGCAAAAAGCAAAAAAATTAATACAAAAATTGGGACCTTTTTTTTAACAAATCCAAATAGTAAAACTTTTTACAATTGCAGATATCAGGAGCAAATACAGATATTTTCATCAATTTTAATTCTAAATATAAATAATATAGCGAATACAAAAATTATTCTTTTGAGAAATCTGATAAATTTGCTTTTTCGACAATCTTTGTACACAGTCTGTCATAATTTGTGAATGTTTCACAAATTATGACTCACATGCCCAACTCATAGTAATCTCCATTTGATATCTCGCCACTTTTAATTTGAAAAACCATTCTTGTCATTTACTCCATTCATGTCATCACATGCCCAACTCATAGTAATCTCCATTTGATATCTCGCCACTTTTAATTTGGAAAACCATTCTTGTCATTTACTTAAAGAATGATGCATAAAGATTTGACCGAAGTTTAACAACGGTCACAGCTGCAGTTTCCTTTAATGAATACCAAAACTATTACGCAAATTCTTCGTTCCTTATGACTGCATAAAATCAGTAGAACGCTGCGAGTAGGAGCACAGGCAAACTGCACAATGGCGAACAGTTCTATTCAGATTGAAAGTAAATTTTAAAACAGATGACAAAATAGTGTAAACTCGTAAGACCTAACTGCCCAATTTGTAATTGCGGAAGTTTTGTTATTTCGTTTATTACATAGTACACCTATGCAAATGTAAAGTATTCTAATGAAATACGAAAAGGTGAATATTTCACAGTGCTTCATCATTCGATCCCATCTGCCAGTCAAAAGAGCTATTGATAATGTCTGTTAGTCAAAAGAGCAATATATAACGTTTTGTTTTCTAAATACACAGTTATTTCTATTTAAAGGACAAGAGCTTAAAGTAATCACCATTAAATTTCCCAGTGGATATAAACATTTGCGTTTTTTCCATTGCGTCTTTTGCCAAATTTATTTACAGAATATATTCGTTTCGATGACTTCACTCTAATTTTCTTGAACTGGATTAAAATATTTAACTGTAAGTATTTTTGCAAAATATTGTTGGCAATTAATGCTGATATTTATTATTTCCAAAACATAGATTTAAAATATAATTTATTATATGATATTAAGTAAATTAAACAAGTTAAATTAGGCAATATGATGCAGTGTTACAGTTATCTCAAATATAAATATATATATTCCAAAATTCCATCATTTCTGAAACAATGCTTATGACATTGTTTCATTTGTTTTTCACAACAAATTATACAAATAAGCATCAAGGTAACTTATTTTGAACATCTACCTAACAACGGAGTATAATGGATATTATATTTCTCTTCAAACCGTAATGTCAAAACGAGATTCACGATTTTTTCATCCATTATGAATGCTTGGATTTATATTATTCATAGCATTTACCAACCTTTTTTCAACTGAAATAATATATAGGTGCGTTCATCTTTCGCGAACAGTTTTGCTTCTTTTCCTATCTTGCTTATGAAGCACACTGAATTTTTCTTTACAATTATTAAAAAAAATACTATTTTCGTTGCTGTGGGTACTATTACTTGAAATGTAAGGTAAACGATGTACGGTAAATGTACGGAATGTTATGTGCGGTATATTACGCCCATCTAGTGTTTTATAAGAGTTTTAGTATACGAGAATCTCGAAATGAACAATAAAATTAAAATGCATAAACATTGTAAGAATGGTAATTACTTTAAAACAAGAAGAAGGTAAAATTGCTCAAAATATACTGAAAGCAAAAAGGTTGCAATGTAATATAATGCACTCGACAATAATGTAAGACTCGACAGTATAGAAATTCCTCACTTACTTAAAAATTAATGAATCTGAATAGTAATACAGAGCATAACTTATTACTTAGTTCAAGGTTTGATTTTGCTAGCTGAACAATTTACTGCAAGGGAGTTTTCGGAAAAAATGTGACTACGTTTCTTTTAAAACATTCCCCGAAAGGAGGGCATCTGAGGTTTTATAGTATATACATGTTCATTGCTTTGTTTAAAATAACTCTCTTTTACTGCTTGTATTATGTATTGAAAAATATAATACGAAGTTTTTGCAAGCAGTCCATGAAATGTCCAAAGTAAATACCATTTCTAATATCTAATAATTTGAATTTTATAGTCAATTATTTTGAATTTGTAAGAATTTGGTGAAGAACATGAAAATTTGTTTAGTGTAGTAAACATTCGTAAAAGTGATATTTTAGATTTTACAATGCATAAGTATATATGCAAGTAATTATAATTGCTAGTAAAATAGGTTTTCAAGTAAATTCATTCATATGTTCCAGCAAGCTTTTCCTGTATTGGAAAAGTCTTGAAGCTCAATTTAAGCTTCTCCTTTGATATCTCGGTATTGGGAGTAATCCTTTACTTCCTAAAAGAAACTCAAGAACAATGGATAATTGAATGATAATCAATAGAATCTTATTGGCTTCCAGCGTCGGTTAAATGAATAAATCCTTCTTGTTGCAAAGTTCTAGAGAAAGTGTTTCGAGAACTAATTAATTTATTGCCAGAAGTATACACAAAAGTTAGGAATATTATCTTAGTCAATGCAAAGTTATTGGATCTTCTCCATTTCATATTTTTAAGCCTGTAAATTCCCGAAAGTTGCTTTATTTCAGCAAACTTTAATATATATGTCATTATAATTAATCATTTATAAAATCCTCAAACTCATACGTAAAAGGCATCGACAGTAAAGAGTGCATTTGGATTTCACACATGCCTTTTCTAATATGCATATATTCCGCAGGGGTGAACACCAAAAATGCACTATTTTTATTGTACTAATTAAATATTTTTATTAGTCAGATCTCCTTTCCTCGAATATTTTTAAATTTTTAGTTTTAACATATTTTGTATTTTTGTATTCCGCATCTGAATACTTACACATATAAAGAATTATAGTGATATTATTCCGAAAGACAATTCGAATACCCTTAATTGTATGACGTTAATACCCTTAATTAAGACGATAATTTTCAGAGCTTGATTATTTAGTTATTGCACTAAGTATGTATATGCACGTCTGATTATTGATTTCGATCTTCAAAATTTAGTTAGAGCATTAAATAGTTGGGTAAATTAAAAATATTATTCTATTTTGCTTCCATTTCAAACCAGAGCAGATACTGTACACATTAAAACTATCCAAAAACCTTCTTAAATGTTAACTCGCTATACCTGGTTTTTGTTAGAAAACTGTTTAATAAACTATAATATATTATTCTAAAAAATACCTCCTTAAAATATGCATGCTCTTTTGATTTCTTTCATCAATCGTAATAAAACTTCTTTCTCTTTATTTTTGATGTTATGTATTGCTTAAATGAGCGCAAGAAATAAGTACTTTTTGCCCATGCCGAAATTTATATAATGTTAGGGAAACGCGGAAGAAAAATTTTAAACTCCATCATATATTTAAATAAAATGGTCTTTATCTAGACGCTTTAAGCTATTTCAGTACGTATTTAAAAATTTCAATACCATTTACCGTATTTGCCTCTCATATCTGCAAATGCTAATTACATAGATCGATTATATCCATTCAGGGAAAGCCTACTAGCGGCCAAGCGATAAGTTGCTAAACCTAGTAGCTCGGCTTGGGTTTGAGTTTAGACGAACAAACTGCTTACATGGACGTTTTCGTAGTTTTCTCTGCGTGTAATTTGGATACCAACCACTTTCCCCTAAAAAGCTCTCCATGAAATAAACCCTTTCCTTAGAGAGATAGCCCTCGTTGCTTTGTCTTTATCAAATCAAAACAAACTATTCAATAAAATATGTCTTATTTTGTTAATAGCAAGAAGACATTTCTGTCAACTCAAAAATATTTTCAAAATAAATATATGCACCTCTTTATGTTACAAATAGAAAATTATTAAATTTCCAAATTTCGATAAGGATTCTGAAACATACGTCAAACCCGGAGGGAATGACATGAGTTGATTTGACCGAAACAAGGCATGAACTTTGTTCAAGTTTTATTTGTTATATAGAAATATCTATTGAAATAAATGTAAATAATCATCATTAATGCGAAATTCAAATTCCAATGCGAAATCAAAATGCAGGTGTAAATATGAAATGCAAGTGAATAAGCAATCATTCGTGTAATTGAGTTTCGTTTTATACAAACTTTTGTAAAATAACTGCTAAAAGCTCTTAGGTTTTAAAATTGAAAACATTTTTGTTTCAATTTAATGATTGATGACGTGCCTAGCATAATCGTATAAAGGGGTTCTGGTACTTTTGCCTATCTTTTAATAAGGAATTTAAAACATTGCATTTTTAGTTTAATGTAATTTAGAAAGTCAAGCATTTTTCTCCATTATTTATAACATATTTATAATATGTGCACAGACAGACATTAAATTTGCAGGGCAAAAGATAGTATCAATGCTTATTTTACAGATTCCTTGTAATGGATTCATTAAAAGGAATTCCTTTCAACGGATTCATGTTGTAATACAAAGATGAATCCGTTGAAATGTCAGGTACGTTAGACAAACAGAATATGCTATAGCCAATATCAAAATTGCCATAATGAGCAATATTAAATGTCACTATAGGGCAAGGCTAGGATGGAAACCTGTAGACGGAAGGCAAAGAAAAGAATACTAGCCCATTTACGCTTATGAATTCACATTTATGATTAAACAACATTTTTAGGCGTTTCGTTTTAAGATGGTTTGTAAAACGTTAAAACATTTTGGTTAAGATAGAGTACGTAATGCTTTTTAATAAACCATAATTGCCAGAACAAGAACAAAACAGAATTGTTTGTTCAAACATGAAGACTAAATCCGACTAAATGTAGTACCAACTCAGGAGTAAGATTTTATATGGACAGTAGGATATGAAATACAATAATAGTAACCGCAAGAAATCTAAAGACTCATTTTTGTCAATATATATGTCCAAACAAGTTTCAGCAGGTTTCAAAGGTGATAACGTTTCGCTCGGAAAAAGGAAGTTCATACATTACAGACATTAAAATTATTACTCCATGAAACATGCACACAAAATACTTGAACTTTAGAAATGCTGTAGTATGTGAATGGTTAGCATTTGATGGCCTGTTCACATAACATACAAGAGTAATGACATCTAGAAGCAATATAAAAACGTAGACTGGAGTGCTAAAGTTTTGTGCAGAAATTAAGTTTACTGCTTATATTTTCCGTAGAAATTTATATTATGCCTTCCGTAAGAACAAAGGATTCTTACTAGCACGTCTAAAAATTCGATTAAAGGAGAATCATGACCTACCAGAACTGTACCAGGAATATACCACTGAAACATTGTTACCATTCATCAAGATCCAATAGCTGTTATCAAATGAGCTCTCCAATAGCTGCCCATCAAATGAGGGTTACAAAAATCCAACACAAAGTAACGCATCGGTTCTAAATTACTTATATCATCTTTCTACTCACCAGTGTCCTGAATGGCAGACATCTTAGTCACGTTGCTGTTAGGGATAGTAGAACCGCATCATGTGCTTGCGTCAGAAAATTAATTTGTGGTACAGCGTTACGTGCCTGAATGCATGGTGCAACAATGTCCGTAAAGTCACGGATTGTCAGCGAGATGATCATTGTTTCGGCTTACCCTAAATCTATAGTTTCTGCAACGCTGTGTTCATTTACGCACATAAACGCATCAGTAGTGTGATATCCTAATTTTTTAAGACTCCAAATTTTGCTTATAGCATAATAGCTGTGTGTAGAGGCATGAAAGTAACCAAAGTTGAAATCTCCTCAATATACCACTCAACTCTCAGCGTGTGTTTGCCATTGAGTAACATTCCGTTCCCTTTTATTCTGCATAATGGTGCATTGGCCAGTCATCGTTGAATTGCCAAACATTTAATGGCCGTTACAGTGTCATATTGTAGGCATCTCTCTCGCAGTATTTCTCAACAGGAAAATTTGGAATTGTATTTTGCCTACGCTGTTTTACGATTTCTCAATACACAGCGTGTTCAATTGTACTTCGATTTGATTCTAGATCTATCAACTACTGAAAAAGGGTTAGAATAAGGTAGAGAGACTGAGTGGTTGTGTAGAAACTGGGAACTTAACACTCGCCAGCTAGAGCGAAAAATGAACTCTTTATCAAAGGCGGAATCTTGGACCACTGATTTGAGTATGTTCTGTACCTCAAAATTATCTGAAATGTTAATCATTTCATTTTCGCATTACAACATATTGGTAAAATAAATTAGGTTGTGATAACTGCTTTTCTTCATAATTTACCAATTTTCTTGGCCAGCTATGCAAAATTTTAGACTGCAATATATATTTCAATGAATTCGAGCTTATGTCATTTCTGACTTTGAAAGACATAACTAAAAACAATAGCATTTTTAAAAGAAAATATTTCAAGCAGTTACAAGATTTGTTTCAATGCAGCAAACAATATTTTCGATCTTCTTGTTTCTGATAATCAAAGGAAAAAAAGTATCTAATTTTCTAAGAAATGTTTCATCTTTTTTTTCTTTGTTTATGCTACATTTCCTTGTAACGAGTGAAAAATTGAAATTAATTAACGTATCATTCCTACAACGACGAATTGTAGAATTCGAAGACTTCAGGTTAAAAACACTGAAACCAAATCTACAGTGAACCAAAATATCAGTTCCTATTTAATTGATCATTTTGTTGCGTACGTAGGGATTCCTGATAGATTGAATGCACAAGTCCGATAAAAAGTCAGTAAAATTTATTCTTATCACAATAAAGATAACAAAAACGCTGGATTTTTCCTTGAAGATACTGATGCAGTATCACAATATCACGCAAAATAAACAATAGCTATATTTTAAACTGCTAAAACGTTAAATAGAACGCATTCCAAAGCGCATAGAAAGCTAATCCGAACACAAAATTACAGTAGCGAAGTAAACAACAAGAGTTTGCTTAAAATAACTGAGCTGAGAAGTTTCTGTCCGCCTTTTTAAAGCTTTTTAATCATGCACGAGAATTCTGGTAATTTTTATTTTCTCAAGGTTTCTGGAAAGCAAAAGAGCACAATTACAAGATATCTATTTATTAAATTCTAAATGCACGCGCTTTTGTATTTTTACTTTTCGGACGTAGCTTTCTCTTAAAATTAGTTACTCGCTGCATTGCTCGGGAAAATAACATCATTTTAATTACACTTCTACTAAAAATAGCAGATTAAGTACAAAATCTGTAACAATATTCTTGAACAAATTTGCTTCGTTTTATTAGCTAACTACGCATGCATAATTCTGACTTCCTTTTTTTTAAAAAAAATTCTCTAGAGTTTGAAACTTGGTTTTTAGAAGCGAACATTTTACTTCCTAGTAACCATGATTTTTTCCAATTTGTTAGCTTGAGTGAAAAGACCTTAATTCTTTTATTCAAGAAAGAATTCGTATATGATTATTCAAGTGTGTATATATTCTCAATATATGCATTCTTACGCAACCATACTGTCTTAACATTTTATTTAGCAATAATATATTGTATTATAATAGGAATCACGAGGACAGCTTAAAACAAAAGTTAAAATCATGTACAGTTTCACAATTCAAATAAATTAGTGCAATGCAAGAAATAACTTACTTGCAAAGCAAAGCAGGGAATTATAAAAACAATATTCATGAAATAAATACTGAAAGATCGAAAATGAAGGAAACGTTAAAAGACATTATACATGAAGCAGATAAATTATTGAATAATTTCATTTGACATTTCTACGAACAAATCTATTAATGCAAACAATTGCGAAACTCATGCGAATTTATACGCGGAACATAACAATGGCTCCCACTAATGAAAAACAAATACAAATACCAAATCTGGGTTTATCTAAAGCTTGAAGTTTTAGATAAAAAGTTTAACTAAAGCTTGAAGCAATTTTGTTTAGTTACCAATTAGAGATGACAATCAGTCTTAGAGACTAGACTGTAAGCTCTGGGGAAACAGACATTCAATACTGCTTCTGCAACGAATTTATATCTCCTGTTTTCATAAAGGTTTTCTTCCAGAGACTAAATGTGGTGCAATTTATAATTTGTGCAATGTTTCAGACTTCAGTTACTCATGTCCACTATTAAACGCAGTAGTGCTTTTAAATATATTCATATATATTTATTCAAAGCAATAAAATAATGGAATGGAATCTGTTAAAAATACAGCAATGAAAATGTCCAGCAGAATTATCATGTGTGAGAAACACGCTGCACCTTAACTTTCTCCTGAGAACTTTTTTGTTTACTTTAGATTGTGGGACGCGCCAGAGATGAAGAGGAAGATTACATGTAACACGCGGCGAAAAATATGAGCTCAATGTTAAGACTAATATTTTAAAGTTAAGTTTAATTCTTAATGATAAGTTTAAATATATTACAACATTTGTGTTCATGTGGCTTCTTCATTCCACGGATTATTTATTGGTTTTAGAATATCTATTTCAACACATTGGTGATGCAGTTACGCTGGGAAAAAAAGATATATTCATTTTTGCTGTAGCTGAATTACAGATTTGAGAGACAAATCGCTAAATTTCTATCAACAGAATAAATTGAAATACGTTGAAAATTGGAATACGTAACTTAGTGTTAAAAGGCATGTGTTACGATTGTTAAAATGTAAATGATTGTTAAAATTGTAAAAAATAATGAATATTTTATTACATCTTTCAATTTCATCCTATCACGGATAGTCAAGGCCACCATATCCTATGGCAAAGAAAACTAGTTTTATAATTAAATTTATTAATGTTACTAAAACAATGTAAGCAATACATATGAAAATAACTACAAAATGAAAGAATAAGGCAGCTTGGCATCAAAAGCAAACACTAATAGATCAATACTGCAGTGATGCGACAGGAATTTTATCCAAAAACAGCACCTACAATGGCAATGAATCGGTAAATATCCTGGTTTATGTAGAGGAAAATAGAAAAGAGCAACCAAGAGGGAATTTTCAGAAGCCAAAGATAGGGTAAAAGAAATAGGAACTCCAATTACAGAGCAAGCCTGAAGATGAGGAAACGACAATATTGACGTAGAGAAAAATGACATGAACTTACTTTTATTTTTAGGCTTTATTATTTAGACCTTAGATTATAACTTTGAAGGTAATTCATATATAGATAGAAAGATCGAAGCACTGAACTCATTTTTTGGTTTTTTCTGTTTCACAGATTAAATATTAAATTACTTAAGGTAATTTCATGTATTCAAATAATTGTTGATATAAATACGTTGCTGTCCTCACCATTTATAAGGATTTACGTCGGAAATTTTGTTCAAACAAACTTTTCTCTTTTGCATACACATTAAAAGTAGTTTTGAAGATCTCGAAAACATATAGATGTAAGAAAACTGAGATTCGAAGCATTATTAGAAAAGAAAGAAATAAAAGAGATATAGAATACTAAGGAACACTTTTAGACCTTTACTGCTATCAATATCAAATTTAAATTTTCAAATTATGGACGCTATAATTATTTCCATGTCTTTGACATTCATCAGTAAACTCGATCCTTTCGTTTCTAAAGCAATAAAAAGTATTTTTGAAAACCTTTCATTCAAATTTGTTCGTTAGTTGTAAAGAAGGACTACTGAATCTTCATTCGTGAAACATTTTTAAAATTCTTTAGGAATGTGGGTTTGAATATATAATAGAAAATTGCAGATATTTAAGATTCAGGATTCTTAAGTTTTATTACGCGTTCTCTCGGTCTATCACATTGCTAAGGGCACAGCACGTAGTGATACTTTGCTTCCGTATCAGAACAGAAGTGGGTTTCATGTCAAAAGCTCCTCTAAGAAAAGAAATAGAATTCTTCTCTTGCTGCAGCGACCCTGAGTTCTTAATACACGTGTGGCGGACTTCTGAAATTGAATAAATACTATTATACACCCTTCGTTGAACAGGCTTCCCATGATTACCACTCCCGAGAGAGCAAGGGGACCACAAAAGGTGCGAAGCATATTGAAACCATATCTGGCCATGCGCTACTTACTTCCATGGCATATGTTACTACCTCCGGGGCAGCATTGGCTGCCCTTTCGGGTAGTAGGAATTTGGTCTGTGTATTTTATGCCGAGAATATCAGAGTACAATAATAAGCCAGTATATTATCCCCCCAAGTAACGAGATTCAGGGCAAGTGAACATATCAAATGTTTAATTGAAAGAAGTGAACAGGTTCTTAATTGCATTCCATTGTTCGAATAATAACAAAAAGTCCGCAAACTTACTTTAAAATAAAAAAAAGAAGGCCAAAATTATTACTTTTAATTCTAGCCTCAGTTTGGATTTATAATAAGCTTCCAAATTTTGCTATAGCAATCCCAAAACTTACATAACTTCCACACCGTTTCTGTCAGAAAGGTGAAAATTCTGCTTTAAAACTCTTTTTTCAGCCAACCACTTCAGTTTCTGCATGGAGAATTAAAACCTCTACTGACTCGCACTAAGAGCAACATTTTAATATATTTGTATTAAGCTCTAAAAAAACTAATTTCCGCGATAAATTTTGGCTTATTTGTACTAATGATTACATTAAATGTTTTGCCATTAAATTGGAAAACGTTATTCGGCTTAGGCACTTCAAATTATTAACATATTCAGGTTTTAATATATTTGATGCTAAAAGAATTAATAAAACGCTTAATCAAGATGCCGCGTGTCAGCATAATAAAGTGAACATAAATTAATAAAAAATATTTCTGAGTACCGATATACTTAAAAAAAGTGGAACAAAACTGGGTTCAAAATGTAATCACATGCTAGATAAATCAAAAGTACGAAACAATAAGCGGGCTTTCATCCCCAGATTTAAAAATTTAATTCAAGAATATAAAAATGAAAGGTTTGGTTAATTTGGCACAATTCCTCACAGCATTTTTCATTACCTTCTAATGAAACTAACTAGTGAATTGCATTGTTTACAGCTTTCAATTATCAGATTATTAAACTTCATCAGCCTGCTTACACATAGTAAAATATAAAGAAGTGATTAAGAAAATATTTTCGCTGCTAACAGAACACGTGAAAAAAACATGGGATACCGTGAAAATGAACACGTTAAATTTTCGTAAAGTACTATTAATTGTTGTTGACATAAATCTAACATTTCATTTTCTGTCTTTTAAAAGGATTTTTCAAAGGATAAATGAAATTTTAGTTCAGACAGAAAATGAAATTGTAGATTTATGTCAACAGTCATCTTATTACAATCTTCGAAGAAAAATGAATAACTTCAAAGTGGAAATTGTTGTTAAAGAGAGGTTTGTGAAATGCATATCTATACTTCTAAGCAAACAGAGAAAACTTAGGTAGAGGGAGAAATTGAAGGAATTACGGATATTCTCTTAAGTAAAGCTCGAAGTTATGTAAACAAGTTAAAGCAATTAATTCAAATTATAAGAAAAAATAAGGTGAATGATTTGTTTTAAACGTTTAAGTGGCTATAAAAGCAAATAAGAACCAGCTGAATACAATCAAAAATATTTTATAGGGCGAATATTTATAAGTGTTTATGAAAAGATTAAATGTATTTCTCTTCTTTTCACATGATGCTTATTGTTGTTATTTAAAAATATTATTTGTCAAAAATTAAATATCATTCTATATTATTTCGTTCATGCGATTTTTACATGTATTATGTTTTAATATATGTATGCATTCATAAAATCTGAACTATAATCACGAAATCTGATATACAAACGTCTCCATGCCATAAGCAAATGATGAAAAGTTCAGTGCCACCAAAACTGATAACCATATGAAAAGATATGAAAAGTCTGGTATCCTTCCTCAGATACCAGACAGCCCTTGAAACGAATCAACTACGCTGCGAACAACTAGCTGATTCAGAAAAAGGCTATATTACAGGCCAAAGAGAAGCGGATTATTTCAACAGACGTTACAGATGCCATTTTGAATGAAATAAGGTATCATTATTGCTTGGTTGTTTACTACATTGGATGAAAGTAGTATGAATGATCGGTAATCGATATCTCAGGACGTCTCAAACACAGAAAATGCTACAGAGGATTTTCCAGTCATGACAATTGTCATGATCGCATTAGCGGTGTCGCTTTCATTCATTCAAAAATAGTTTCCACGCTTTATGCTTGCTGTACAAGCAATGAATACTTCTTCTGACTTCTGTGTACATATGTGCATAAGGTGCGGTCACTTTTCTGACTCAGCAGTTTTTGACGAGCTGTAGACGGCAGTCATAACTAAGATGGCAATTTGGCTAACTAAAGCGAGATGATTTTATTTCTTTTCATTTCAATCTGATAGCACGCTGAAATGTCTTGGAGTGTAGGTAAATATATCGCTAAGTATATGGCCTGTGTTATTGTGCCCTCTCACTTCTGCACAGTTCAAGAAAACGCGTAACCGCATACAGCACGCGTCTTAGAAGATTTATACTCTTCCAATATAAGAAGTGCAGTGCATAATGTGAAAGCGTATGCAAAAGTTCTAGTATGACCTAAGAAATACTTCTCAGAACATCACTGAGTTAGCTAAATTCTAGCAAGGTTTATGATAAAATCTTTCAGAAAATTGCAAAAACATTTATTTAATATAATGCGACACACCATATTTATTTTCATGCGGATTTATCTTTTGCTCATTAAAATTAAATCTTCTAAGTGTTATCATTTCCTTTTATTATTATTATTATTATTATGTTCGCTGTGACTGAACCTCTAATATTAATATATGTTTTCAAATAATATATACATACCGAGATTCGTCACAGTAATTCAGTTTTTTTTTGTAGATCTGTGTACATTGTTTTTCGCATAGATTGTATTTAAATGCAAATTTTGTCTGAAAATTTGGAGATTCAAGAAGGTTATAAAGTTGAGCTCGCAACTGCACACTTATGGTTTTCTGTATTTTGTCACAGAAAGTGGAAGCATCTTGTTAAAAAAATATAAGTTTTTCTCCAGGGAACGCCTGGCAGCATGATTGTCGTTTAGACTGGCAGTAGTGTTTAATCGCGATCAATAATAAAATTATAAATATTATGATACTTTGCGTGCAGCCTAGATTTAGTGACATGTGAATTCTGGGCGTCCTAACTATTAAAAGTAAAACCAGGCAGAGAATTATTTTTTAGAATAAGTGCGAAATGTTATGCCTGTAGTGCTACACATTTTGCTGCAGAACAATCTATCTTAAAATTTTCAGTTATGTATAAAGTCTGTGAAAATCGTAATTCAATGCGAAGGACTCAACTGTAAGAGAGAAAATGCACAGAACTTGAAGAATCATCTGATCTAGCTCCTAATATTATACTCAACTTTTCCTGATATCCATTGTAAGCTTGAATTAAGGTCCTATATATCTGAGTTTCTACATTTTCTGTAAAAATATTGTAAAATCTAATAATAATGATAAGGTTTTGTATGCTACATCAAATCGAAATTTTCTGCAATGACATTTAGATTTGGTATCTAACGATAATTAGGCTTTTAACATTTTGGCAATCTTCTGTCTAAGAAAATTTGCGCTCAAAACAATAAGAAAAGAAGAAAAGTTCGGATCTTTTAAATTGAAAATCTTTTTTATTCATAACTATATTCAGCAATAAAATTAATTTAGCTTTATATGTTCACAGTATTAAATCGTTTATTGTATTTAAGCACAGCATGAAAATTTAAGAATCACTTATATTTTAAATTAGAAAAAATAAATGGTAATTCTTCTATCGGTTTTCAATCTAAAATTTTCAGACCGGGAACTAATTTTTTTAAATTAATTTCTGAGAAATATTAATCCTTTTCACTAGTCGTTGCCTTAATAGAAAAATATCCGTGATCAGGGTTAACGTAACTTTAAGTTTGAACAAGCGAATTTGTTGGCAACAAATTAAAATTAACAGACTACGTGATACAGCAATAAGCGCACTACTGCAAAAGGTGTTTGAAAAATTACTTATTATAAGGTGCTCAGGACGGAATGAACATGATGCAATGAATTTTAATGATCGCAGCACAAGCTATAGAAGTAAAATAAGTGGCCGCAAGCACACGCGAGCCGCCAGTTGGGTTTCATTGTATTTTTTTAATAATAAAGTTATAATTGTTTTTCTAAGCAAATACTTTTACTTAGAAACGGTTTCGGAACAAGAAGAAAGAATAGCTGCTATTAAACCAAATTTCCTAATTCAACTATAAACTTCCCAACTAAATTCTGAGTACATAGGATTAGTATTCTTAATATATTATATTAAAGATTTATTAAAATCAAATTTATTGATGCGGTTGAAAACCATGGGTTCGTGGAGATTTAAGTAGTTTTTCTAGGTGTTCCAGACGAAAGTTGCAATTTATTGTAATTGACAAATCAACATACAAGCATATTAGTTGTGAATAACTCAAGACCTTATCAGTTAATTCTTTGAACTAGAGTCTATCTGACGTTCTCAGAACAGAACTGCCAGAGCTGTATTTAGCCCGTCTTGGTAGGTCTTCTAGAAGCTTCAGGAAGATACTCTCTAGAGTTTCAAAAGTGCGCTTTTACGAAATTTTCAAAAAACAGCTAAATTGACAAAATGTCATTAAGGCGGCGACATAAATTGTCAACAAAGCTCGTCAAAAGAGTTTATGCCTGTATCTAAGATTGTAGTTGAGCTAGTTTTATAATTTAATCGTTGTCTGCTTCAAAATAACAAGATCTGGAACTTATATAAAAATATAAAAAAAAAATACGGGGTCATACATTCAATTACACAAAAAAACCCTAAAACCTTGATCTGCAATGCAAAAAATAAGCAAATAAATAAATATAACAATACAAAATAACACACAAAAAATAATGCAATAAATGGATTTGAGTACTTACAAACGTCAGAAAATAATATTTGCGGCATACTACTAATGAAATGAACTAAATTAAAAAATAAGCTTTGAAGTACAATATGAATCTTAAAGAAGACATGACGGTTTAAGTGCAGTATTTAGCAGACAGTAAAATTTAGTCAAATAGAGATGGTCTTACGATCTTAAGATTTATTGTTGCTCTCTAAATTTGCCTTTATGATAAACCATTGCCTTACATTCATCCATTTACTTGCCGTAATTTAGAACATTCCGCCTTCTTAATATAATTTAGCTATGTTTCTAAAACATTTAATGACTTTTCTTTGATATACACTAACTCATTGCAAAAAATGAGCATTATTGCAAAAAATGAGCTCATTGCATTACTTAAAATCACTGAAATTCCACAGTTTGAAGTGCATGTACCCTTGCCTATAGATTTTGTATTTTCCTATGCAATCTTTATCATGCAATTATTTTCTATGCAGTGTTACGAATTTCATATTTATTTGGCTATTTATTTAGAATTGTAATTAAAATTGTTTTATATTTCCTGTGCAACACAGACGATTTTTGAACAGAAAGCTACGTCGAAAAAAAAAGAAAATAAAGATAAAAGAGCGCGTGCATTTAATGTTTAATAAATAAATATCTCGTAATTACTGTTGCCATCCAGAAAAATGTAGAAAAATCGAGTTTGTTCTACTGATAATTATACTGATAATAAGCTTATAAAAGCCAAATTGAAACACCTCATCTCTGTTGCTGCAGTTGTTGTTGTAGTTGTAGCTGTTTAAAGCGAACTGCTGTTTGTTTACTTTATGCTGTAGCGATTTCGCTGTGAGATAGAATTATTTGATCTGTTTTGAATTGAGTTTTGCTAAACATTTGAGATACTGTGATATTGTGCGAATATCTCTGAAGAAATATTTCAGCATTTTGATTTATTTCTTGTGGAAAGAATAAATTTTTGTTAAATTTTTAACGACTTGTGCATTTAATCCCTAACGAACCCGTACGCACGCAACAATACCTTTATTACTTAAAGTCACTCAAATTCCACAGTTTGAACTCTATGTACCCTTGCCTATAGATTTTGCATCTTCCTATGCAATCTTTATCAAACAATATTCATTACCTTTAACATCTTCCAACTTACATTCCATCCAAACGTTTTTCATGATGCAAAGCTATCTCTGTTACATCTTTCAGAGCCATCACAGACTGATCATGCCTTGACTTATCTTTGAGAAACAATGTACACAACAACAAAAATCAGAGTGCCATAAATACAGCATACAGTTTCACTAATCAGATATTTAAAGAAAAAAATTAAAAACGCAAAAATAAATAATTGACAATTTAAAAAATGATATATGCTCGGTAAGCTATTCATTGTAAATAGCTTACCGATGAACTTCTCTATTAAACACTCATATCAATAGAGAAGATTCCGGCGCCAAAGCAACTGACAGTTATAATCGATATTCCATTCCCTCCACTTTCCAAAATGGTTCTTAATTCATTCTGCTTTTCCATGTGCAATATTTATAATAGACTATTCGATCAATTTTTACTATTCATCATGCATGCAAAGATGAGGAAAAAAATTCAGCTGATTTTAGTGACACTTTTGAAAAATTCCTTTTGCTTTTAAGTCATGCTCCAGTTAATTTTGGACTGAACCATAAAGAACTATAATTAAACATAGAAGGATATTTCTTAAAATAAGAAAATGGAATATTGGAACGATGCCCAATGACTAACGAAATCTTCTCCATAATGTCCATGACAGCACAAACCTGTTTTTTTTTTGCAAATGACGAACCAAGGATAATTTGTTGTGTAATAGCTTCTCATTTTAGAGCTCATTTAAAATTAGCAATTAAAGATGTTTGTGTAATATTATGTTTTTATAAGCTATTTAACTTTCTCATTTTTAAGTTTATGGATTGCCTGTCATCAATGTCTGTATGATAACAATTGAGAAGAGAAATTAGAAAGACCATTATTAATATAAAAAGGATTTGTATGAGTTCAATTCTTAGCAGCTAAAACCTAAAAATATTCTTAAAATAGATAATGCACATAATATACTTTTACACACATTTTACGAATTTACAAGCCCACATTCGGTCCAGAAATTTCACAGAACGCTTCCTTTACGCGGCTATGTACATTGCTGATAAATTACTTTTCAGCTGAGCCTACATATCACATTTATTTACGTACTTCATAATTGAAAACAAAGTTCACGTAACACGTTTAATGTACAAAAGTTTAAATCGTTGTAAGTAAGAACACAAATAATAATTTTTGGAAATTTGGTACAGTAACTTATTATCCTAACAATATTATGTCATGCGAAAAAGATAAAGCTCTTTAACATCGATATTTTTTCTAATGAGAATTTACAATAGAGAAAGTAATGACTTGAAAATAAATTATACATTTATTTTAGAGAGTTCCATTCCATTACATTCAATATTATCGAAATTTTTCAATTTTATTTCAGTTTTGTAACCGAAATCTATTTGACTGTTGATTTGTTTAATTGAAAACGGCAAAACACACGACAACTATCAAGCACCTAAAAGTGATAGATAATCGTACAGTTAATGTGTATACTACGTAAAATTTATTGTCATTTATTAGATGCTTTCTGTTATGGGAATCCAAATGAAGCGAATCTGACACGTTTTAATAAACTTTAATTTTAGTTTTTTTTTCTTTTCGAACTTTAACTATGGAATTCGGCGTAGGATGTCGAAAAATATTAATGGTAATACAGGAAAGGGAAGTTAGTGAATTTTATCGACATGAGTTGTCGATTACAGGTATTTAGAGGTCTATTAATCTTTACCAAAGTATTGATTTTATTTATTTAAAATGGAATCCATCATACGGCAACAAGGAATCTATATCCGATATTGACTTTACATCAAAAGAAGATAATATTAAGCCAAACGCAATGCATTTATGCTTAGTGAGTTTTATCTTTTCTACATTAATCAATAGCTTATGACATTTTGAAGGAGTATAAGGATATTCATCGAAGAAAAAAGAATCACCATAAGTAAACTAATTGCTAAAAGATAATATCATAACCCAAATCATAACAAATGAAATTAAGAACATCTTCTTAAATTTTACAATTAAATTACAAATGTTTATATATTCTGAAGACATATTTGGGAAGCACATCACTGCATTTATTGAAGAAATGAAGACTGATAAAAATATTGTATATAAATTTTCAACATATTCCTGCGAAATCCTCTGATATTTGACCTATGGATTATTGTGCCTTTAGTCTTTTGAAAATAACCTTTTCTAAGCGCTAATCCACCGCGATTGATTGACGCTGAAAAGTAGTGACAGAAGAATGGAAATCAGTACCATTAGAAATTTTACAAAAAGCCCTTCTGTCATTGAAATCGCGATGTAGACTTATAGTCCAGAAAAATGGTTATTAAACGAAACATTAAAAACGTACTCTTTACATTTTAATTAAAAGACCCCCAAATCGCCCTAAAACTGCGTGAACATCTCCTGTATATTCTGAAAGCAAAGGAAAGTTTTACAAAGTACTATGTATATTTCTTTCAAACACATGTTTGTTAAGCCTGTAAGATAATTAATATTTGAAACTAACCAAATACTTAGGATTCTTTTATTATAAAGCATCTGTTTTATTTTGCCTCATCAGAACGTAATTAGAAATTATTCAGCTTTGCGTCTTTGCTGCTGATATTTTGAATTTGATGCGCAGGCTAGAAGTTTTGAACCAACTTAGATTAAAATTTAATTGTACAGTCTTTCACTACTATTCTACGTTTTAAATTGAAATTTGATGGTTACTTTAGTTTAGTAACAACTACAAAGTACAACGTATAAGGTATTAACCCATATCATACCAACCATTGAAAAAATTAAAATTCTTTTATAAATTCTTAAATGTAAGATTTTCTAAGTCTATGTATACATATAAAGCCAAAAAACGTACCAGATTTGTATTAGTTTGATCAATACAGCCTCTCCTAAAAATAGTACATTGGTATAATTCATTGCTAATCATTCTTACTTAAGTGGAATGGGAGAAAGCATCTTAAAGCATAGTCCAAATTTACATTTTTATAGATAGTTGTTGGTTTCGCTGCGCAAGTTTTTAGCCGGCATTTCCTTTGTCTATTTTCTGAGTTTTTCATAATAACATGTTTATTTTGAAGCTTTAGAAAATTTTCATTAACCTGTTGAACCCCCAGTTTTCCGCGAGATGGTACTTTTGGAACAGAAAGTTCCGAATAGGCAACTGTTATGTGTCTTCGGAAATCAAGTAAGGTCAGTGTTGTGAAATGAACTGAAGTAATAACTGGCGAGAGCCGCTGCTGTTCATGACGTCAGTCTGTGAGCTGAATATTTTGAATGTTTTTCTTGCAGACAGAAGTCCACCAGCGGCCGAGCGGTTAAGACGCTGAACACTGGTAGGTCGGTTCGAGGTTCGAATTCCGCGAACGGGCTGGCTGCATGGGCGTTTTCGTGGTTTTACCCATGTGTAACGTGTATACGAGCCAGTTTCCCTTAGAAAGTCCTCCACGAAGGCATCCCTCCCCTTAGGCAGATAGCTCTCGTGTACTTTGCCATAATCGAATAACCTAACCTAACCTGCAGACAGAACTGAAAACTGATATCAGAAGCGTGAAAGACTGTCGTGATGAAAATGTTGAAGAACTGTTGGCATATTAAGATTTTTTTGGTCTCTATTCTTAATGCACCCAGCCTCGGGCAGAGGCAGCCCGTAATTCAATGAACTGTTTTGAATATATTTCTTTATATATTTTCTGTGTTCTCCGTTACATAGTGGTACCCTCGGTAGGACCGGACTGAACTTCTGATTTTGAACTTCGATTTTGAATATATTTTGAAAATTGATTTGTTCGCTTTAAAGGCGCAAAGAAAAGGACTTAGAATTGCGTTTTCTCAAACCTCAAAGAAAATTGAAACTGAATTAATTAAAGAAATAAGAGATTTAAAAATTCTTCCGATTTTGAAATGTCAACTTTGTAATAACTTCCAGAGACTTGACGTATGTCAGAGTGCTATCTGGCAGCAGATTTTGCAGACTGAAGATGGAGGAAAATTATTTAGTGATGAATATGAATAAACGGAGAATTACCAAGACAAGTTTCTAGAATAGTGTACTCAAATAGATGCGGAAGTATAAGCCTCCTTTCTTCCAAGTAACTCAGAATCGAGGAAATTAAAATTGCCTAAAATTGAGCTTAAAAAGTTCAGTGGTGAAGCAAAAGATTGCCTGACTTTTTGGAGTCAGTTCCAAAAGATCCACGACGACAAAAGTATCGCTGATGAAGATAAAATGCAGTATCTGTTGCAGGCCATGGGTCTCAAATCGAAGGCAGAACGTCTAGTTCTTAGCTTCCCGGCAACGGCAGCTAATTATCCCAAAGCCATCGAACAATTAAGAGGGCGCTTTGGACGTGAAGATTTACTTGTGCAAATCTATGTGACAGACTTGTTAAGCCTAGTGATGAAGAACGCTGTAACCGGAAGAGCAAAAACTGATCTACCCTCCCTTTATGATGAACTAAAAGGGAAATTGCGAGCGTTGGAAAGTCTGGGGAGAGCCCACGAAAAATACGGGGATTTTTTTACCCCCTTAGTGGAAAGTTGCTTACCAGAGACGTACT
The DNA here is from genome assembly GCA_000611955.2 of Stegodyphus mimosarum. NCBI lineage: Eukaryota > Metazoa > Arthropoda > Arachnida > Araneae > Eresidae > Stegodyphus > Stegodyphus mimosarum. The sequence goes on from KK118408.1 coordinate 75,600, forward strand.
GATAGCGTGGAAAAGAAGCCGAAATCACGACTCCATTGAAACTAAAGGGACTCGATCCTTGCAACATTTAATGAATTTCTTAAAACAGGAAGTCAAGGGCGAAGAGATGGTTCTACTTGCAAAAACTGGTTTGGCCTTCCAGCAGAAACATCGGAAGAAAGACTTTCACCACCAACAGGTAAAGCAAAATGAACCCGTAACAGCGTCAGCTCTAGTAAGTCTTGAGAATTCATATAAGAGTATTCCAAACTGTAATTTTTGTGAAAAGAAACATTCTAGTGAAAAATGATACTCCGTAAAAAATGACTTTAGCTAAAAAACAACAATTGTTATTGAAAAAATGTGCTTGGTTCTCTTATTTGAAAAGAGCGAGCCACATTAGTAAATTTTGTCCTTTGAAAAGTAAGTTAAGTTGTTCTATTTGCAAAAGATGTAATAATTTTGATGTAATATGTAACAAAACGCTAAAAATAACGATCAGATACATGTTTCAAAAGAGAGTTCTCTTTCTAACTGTGACAGAAGCGAAACTGTATTTTTGCAAACACTTTGTGTTCGAGTTCGGTGTCAAGGTCGCGAGAAAATTACTCGCAGCATCATCGGTAGCGGAAGCCAAAGTAGCTACGTTAGTGAAAGTATAATGAGTCTGCTTTTTTTTTAAAGCATCTTCACTTAGAAAGGAGACAGTTATACCTGCACTGTTAGGGGGGCACGAAACGAAACCTAAATAACATGAAGTGTTTTCAGTAGAAGTTAGCAATTTAAAGGGAACGTTCGCATGTAGTTTTGAAGCACTTTCTGAAAAAGGAATTTGTGATATTATTCCTAAGGTTGAGGATAAAGAGATTCTGAACGAACTAAAAGAAAAGGAAATCGAATTTTCTGATCCATTGAGAAAGGTAACTGAAATTAACCTTTTAATTGGAGCAGATGTTATAAGAAAATTATTGACGGGAAATTCTATTGAATTACAGTCGGGGGTAACGGCTGTCGAAACGAAACTTGGGTGGACTGTATTTGGAAAACGAAATCCGGGTGAAAATGATAATATTTTGAAAACATTTTCAATGCATGTGAGGAGAGTTCCTTTGAAGGAGTTATAGGAACTCGAAAAAATAGGAATATGCGCTCCAATCAAAACTGTTAAAATGAAAGAAAGTTTTAATTTATCTGAATTAGAGAACAAAATGAAAATTCTTCCAGGTGGAAGATATGAAGTAGAACTTCTGTGGAAATGTGAAACGACACATTTAACCGATAATAAAGAATTATCCTGGAAAAGGTATCAAAAGATGATCTATAAACTCAGATGTAGTAAGTTTTTCGATGATTATCAAAATGTGTTCAAGGAATGGGAAAGGTTGAATATTATTGAACGCGTACCAGAAAGCGAACTTAGTAATGAGTGTCACTATTTGCCGCATAGGCCTGTAATAAAATTAGGAAGTGAAACCACAAAAATTCGTCCCGTTTTTGACGCCTCTGCCTCTGAGAGAGGGAAGCTGTCTTTGAACGAATGTTTGTGTAAAGGAATGAATCTTATTGAATTAATACCCGATATTCTAGATCGTTTTAGGATGCATCCGCTAGGTATTAGTGCCGATATTGAAAAGGCGTTCTTGATGTTATCCATCGCATCTAAAGATAGACATTTTCTCAGATTTTTTTCCCATGTAATGAAGGATAACTAATTTATAGGCACTGCAGAGTTGTGTTTGAAGTTTCTTCAATCCCCTACTTGTTGAACGCCTCTATAATGCATCTATTAGAAAACTGTCCACGTCAGTATAGTGAAGTTGCTCAAAAATTGAAATCGTCATTTTATGTGGAAAATTGTTTATCTAGTGTTTTTAGTATTGATGAAGAGTTTACTTTTATTCAACATTCCAAATTAATCATGTCAAATGAATGTTTTAACTTGCGCGGATTTGAAAGCAATGTGGCTGCTACAAATGTTGACAATCATTCAGGGGATACTTCCGTTTTGGGAGTAATTTGGAATTTGGATAATGATGCCCTGAGTTGCTGCACAGATAAAGATACCTTGACCTGTGATATAAAAATCACAAAGAGGACAATTTTGGTAACTGTGCAGACAATTTTTAACCTATTGGTTTATTAACTCCAACTGCATTGCTTCCAAAACTGTTGTTGCAAAAATTGTGGAAAGTGAAAATTGCATGGGATGATGAATTGTCTTCAAATGATGTAAATAAATTTTTGAACTGGTTTAAAGAACTTAATGTTTTGAAAGATGTAACTTTGCCTCGATACTTGTTTATTAATGATACGTCTGAACTACATTTATTTGTGGATGCTTGCAAGGGGGCGTATGCAGCGTGCATCTTTGTTCGATCAGTATTTAATTCTGAGGTAAAAATAAATCTCATACGGGTGAAGTCTAGATTATGGCCTTTGAAACCTCTAAGCATTCCTCGCTTAGAATCAATGGCCTGTTGTATAGATTATAGACTTGCAAATTCTATTATCAAGGCTCTCAGTTTGCCCGACTTAAAAGTTACCCTCTGGTCTGATTCTACCACTGCCCTTTGGTGGATAACAGAGCTAGGAAATCGGTCCGTTTTAGTGTTAAAGAGATTTGAAAGTTGACTCGAGGTCATTTATGGAGACATGTCCCAGGGAAACTGAATACTGCCGACTTGTTATCGGGCGGATGTTTTGCGAAGCAAATGCTTTGGTCTAGATGGTGGGACGGCCCCTTTTGGTTGCGAAAAAGCCCTGAAAACTGGCCCACTGTTGAGATTATTTGTTTGTCTGAAGAAGTAGAATTGGAGAAGGAAAAGATAAAATTAGTGAATATTGATCTATCAAAAGTCGAACCCCTTGTCATCAAATCAGTGTATCCAATTATGATAAAATGATTAGAATATTTGCATGGATATTTAGATTTGTAAATAATTGTAAAGGTGGTTTTGAAAAGAATAGAAACATTGAAATTTCACAGTATGAAATTGAAAATTCTGAGAAAATTTTAATTCGTTTTGTTCAAAATTATTGTCCGACTGATAAAAAATCTTATAATTTTATTGAAACGCTCATTGATGATAATGGTATTCTAGAGTTAAAACGAGAATACTAAATAGAGATGACCATGAATCTTTTCTGTATACAATACTTTTGCCAGGAATATGTGATTTCACTAAGTTGTTAATTAGAAATGTACATAATAAGAACTGTCATGTTGGTCTTCAGATGATGCAATGCATCTTACGAGAAAGATTTTGGATAGTCAGAGAGAGCTAGAAGGGCCATTAAAATGTCCTCTTTAACTGTATCGTTTGTAAAAGATTTAAAATTAAGGCTATGTCAAGCGTACCGACACCTCTGCTACAAGACCGAGTTAAGGATTGTGCGCCCTTTGAAATCGTAGGGATTGATTTGGATGGATCCCTGCTTTTAAAAAATGGAGGAAAGATGTGGATCGCGCTGTACACGTGAGCTGTGTACCGTGCCATTCACCTTGAACTTGTAAATTCATTTTCTAATGCTTTTCTTCTGGCGCTTCGACGATTTGTTGCTGGGCGCAGACGCCCTAGAATAATCTATAGTGATAACGGGACAAAATTTCGGAGTGCCTCTAATGATTTATCAAAACTAAATTGGGCTAAGGTACTAAAGGAAACGGGAATTGAAAAGATGCTTTGGAAATTTATTCCAATTACTGCAGCTTGGGGGGGTGGTTGGTGGGAGAGGTTGGTTCGTACAGTAAAAGAATTGCTGAAACGTACGTTAGGTAAATCAGTGTTATCATATGAAGAACTTTATACTATTATTTGTGATTGTGAAACTAAAATTAATTGCACATCCCTAACGTATGTTTCTGAAGATCCGCAGGAATTTGTCCCTCTGACACCCGCCATATTTCTTATACATAAGAGAAATTCCAATGTTGAAGATCTTGATGAATTAAATTCGTCAAGTCTTAATAAGAGATTAACGTATAGAACTTTGTTAAATGTTCTGCTACAACGCTTTAGAAAAGAATACCTTAGTCAACTGGTTCAAAAGCATAATGAAAAACGATCTCGGGAACCTGTAGGTGGAGAAATAGAACTGATGGAGGATGATAACAAAAAACAGTTATTTTGGCCCTTAGCCCGAATTACAGAATTGATCCCTGGACGTAACGGAAAGATTCGCACGGTTAAACTTAAACCCCGGCATGGACCAGTTGTACGACCAATACAACGCATCTTTCCTCTGAAGATACAAGCGAATGACAGAAACGTAATTCCTGATAAGAAACTGGGTGCAGAGGAATCTAATTCTAGTGCTGGGTGTACGTTAAAAGGGGGAATTGCACCTGATAAAATAGTAATGCAACAATATTCCTCCTCTGGACGATTTGTAAAAGCTCCAAAAAGACTGATCTTTTAAATGATGTTTGTTATGAGTTTGAGACTGAACTTGAGTCTCAAGGAGGGAGGATGTTGTGAAATGAACTGAAGTAATAACTCGCGCGAGGCGCTGCTATTCATGACGTCAGCCTGCGTGCTGAATATTTTAAATATTTTTTCTGCAGACAGAACTGAAAGCTGATCTCGGAAGCGTGAAAGATTGTCGTGATGAAAATAAAGAACTGTTGGCGTATTAAGATTTTTTTTGGCCTTTATTTTTAATGCACCCAGCCTCTGGATGCACCCAGCCTCTGGTAGAGGCAGCCCGTAATTGAATGAAACTGTTTTGAATATATTTCTTTATATATTTTCTGTGTTCTCCGTAACAGTTATACTTCATCACTAAATAATTGATTGAGCTTCCATGAAGCAATAAATGCTGTTTCGAACGCATTAACAAATAAAGGCCAGTACCAGTTATTTCCTTGAATTGAAGTAATATAAGCTCCTGCATGATTATCAATTAAGTCAACTCTATTTTTATATTCATTGTAGGATGTAATGCACATTAATATCTTTACTTGCTTTCTGCCACCACTTACTCTTTTTTCCACGGTTTATACACCTTTTGTTTTTTCGAAATTGGGCATTACTGAAACAACACGGTTGTCATTCCATCGAAATGCTGCAACTTTGTTTTTTGAATCAAAACTTCTATCTGCAGCCTCATTCCATTTTTGACATTGTTTTAGTGGGTATAAGTGAGCATTTAGACATTTTTATGTTCCCTAACATTATCCGTATCAGGTGCATTTTCCCAATACATCTTCTCTTGAGATAAAATATGATAACCACTGTAGAAGAGAATTGCTATAAATTGCTTCATTTCATCGATGTTTATTTCAAAAACATAATTATTCTTTCTGTGGAATATTTAATCGATTCTTCAACCGTCAACTCAATCAATTACAAAGAGATTACTTCAGAAAGTTCAATAGGAGATTTACCAGCAACAAAATCTTTAACGGTTTGACTTACTCCATGAGGAAACGCCTTCGGCATGCGTTCGAATTTGGGTTCACATTTTACCCATTTGGGATTTACATCATTTTTTTCACTGCTATTTGAAACTAAAATTTTAATAGTGTTCGCAACTTCTTTAAGACTTACTTTAGCACACATTATTTCTTCCACTCTTATTGCAGATGAATCATCAATCTCTTCTGTATCACTCAACGCAGCGCGATTCGGAGGCAAAATCACTGACTCATTGTTGGTGTCGACTAAATCACTGTAATCTAAAGGCCACAAAAAATCCAAGGCTTCCTGAGCAGTCAAAACATTACGCGACATAATACTAACATCAAATTACTTTCCAAAAAAAAGGCAAAATTACGAGAGAAATTTAGTCTACTTTGATGAAATTCAGAATACAAACTGACTTCATGTGTCAGTGTTTAGAAACATTCACTCAAGTTCCTCCCCTGCAGACAGGTGTGTGAAACACCACTCTGCCATTTTGACGTGCACATGTGAGCCAGACTAAAGTGCCTGGGTTAGTTGTAGAATAGCAATGTTTAGAATGTAAGAGAGAAAGAAAGGATTACTCCATTACCAAACTCATGGGGATTAGGTAGTAGTGGATTTTACCATTGTCGTATTTTTAGACAGTTAAAAATGCAAGTCAAATTTTTTGACAAGGTTTTTACTTGTATAAATATATGGATTATTACCTCAGTAAATTTATGTGCATGTTTTTCTTGGAATTCGAAATTTTAATAAATTTGCGATTTAATAACATGCGATGTAACCAGGAGAATGTTTAATTCCGCATGCAGAAAAATCTGATCATTTTGTCTTTGTATGTAAATGTACTATCTTGATTTCGGAGTGTAGCTTTAGATAGCTGCGGGATTCGGACGATACCCGATTAGTCTATGCAAACCACCCAGGTGTCGAAACCTGCTCTCACCTCTCACCTCTTACTTTAGTTGCAATACCATGATTTGTAGTAGATATGTTTAGTACAAAAAAGCACATTTATGTCCTAGAGTGTAATTTAATTGGTCCGCGCTTGTATTACACACTGGAAAAACCACGAAACCTCCCATACACGTTACTAACATTCGAATGCTGATAGAACTAACAGTATACAACAGTGTTATCAACACCGGCGTTCTGCAGCTACAAAGATTTTCTTATTATCTCGAAGTCGGCTCTCACAGGGTTACTAAGCGCTATCGATATATGAAATACTAGATTCAGCTATTCTTGTAATTTTATACTAGCTATAAAGCTACAATATTGGGCGATATTAATTGGTAATATGACTACTGCAAATAATAGACTGCACTTTATTATAAAAAGATTTGCGATGTGCTTATATAAAATATACTGGTTTGTAGTAAAGTATATACATATACACTATTTACCCTTAAGCATTTAGACATCAGTAAAGTATATACACATACGCTATTTACCCTTAAGCATTTATACATCTGTGATAGAAAAGAAAAACAAAATTTATTCATATTCAGTAGCTAGTAGAACCTTTACCAGTGGCAATTAAAACCTCAAACTTTCGGGGCATGCTTTCCATAAGTTCCTGTATGACGGCTATTCGTACGTTCTTCCACTCGGCTTAGAGAAGTCATTAAGTTTCTTTACCGATGTTGGACGTTTGTCAAACCTCTTAAATCGGTGAGCCAAGTTGTCTCAAATGTTCTCCATAAGGTTCAGGTCTGAGATTAGGGCAGGCTAGTCCATTCGCTTAACCCCATTGTCACTATACAACCCATACCGCATCTCGCAACATAATAGGGCATATCGTCGTCCTAATAGTAACAAGGAACACATAAAATTCCCACAACGTCTACGTTGCTACGTTTGAAATAGTGCAGTAGGCGTCGGCGTTGTGCTTACCATGAATTTGGACTAGGAATCCCAGTCCATACCTACCTCCTGAATTTGGACAAAGGATCCCAATCCATACCTTCGTCGAAGGAGAAATTATGGGAAACCCCCAGACCCATAATTCCTCTATCGACGAACTTTACTGTGGACACAGTGCATTCTGCAGAAGGCATTCTCTAGACAGACGCCAGACCCACACCCCGGCTTCCGAACTGTAGAGGGTTCACCTTGCTACACAGAATTTGTTTCCGTTGATTTAATGTCCACCGTGGATGTATTTTGCACTATATTAAGTTTGTATCGCATTTAAACGTTGTGATCAAAAGCTTCTGGATGGCACACGAAAACCAAGAAACGATCAAACCAAGCAGATTTTCTTCCTTATGCATGTGCTTATCTAAATAATACTCCCGGATGTCTGTTAAAACTCCTGGAATACGTGGACTGCTGGGTGCGGATCTTCTGAATTTTCTGAATAAAACCCGTCGGTCTCGGTCTCCTCCCAGTTTCTTGGGTTTGCCGATTGGGGGCATCTTCTGACAATCAGCTCTCACCTTCCACTCATGAATCACATTTGCCACTGTCAGTTTTGGATAATTCAGCTCGCTAGATATGCCCCTTATTTTTTTATGCCCGACGATTACACTTTTTTCGAAATCAAATAAATCTGCATTTCGTGACATCTTGCATGCGATTCTTGCCAATAATGTTTCTCACATTATATTTGACAGCGGAGGGTGTGGCTCATATCTGGACCGTAGATATCGGTATTTTCAAGGGTGTCCAAATACTTATTAGTAGATAGTGTAATTATTCAATGTAAAAGGAAGATTGCGAAAAAATTATTACAATGCATGATTATGGAATTTACTTTAAATATATAACTTTGCATTTGTATTATGGCTGTCAAAATGTACCAATATGCTAACATGCTAAGCACTAATCCTTTCCGTAATCAGGATGAAAAACCAGCATTGACGTTTATGATAGTTAAGCAAAATGGAGAATTATTTGTTATTTCTCCCATATCATCAAATATGAGTCAAAATAACCTAAAAGATTAAAATATCAGAACGAATAAATTAATAATTTCAGAGATTTCCAATTCAAACCTTTGCATTGTTGACTATATGGAAAAGCGATATCAGCGGTTTATGAAGATCAACCATCTTCACATGTAATATGAAAAATTGTGTTACGTCGGAGTGCATCGACGATTTCTAATTGAATATAGTTTGTTATCTAAACAACTTAGTTGGTCTTTAAGCAATGCTCAGTAACAATGGCAGGTACATTGTTTGAAAAGCAAAGAAAACTTAGATCACAAATGGTATTCGCTCCTAGATACGATTCTTCAACCGATATGCTCGCAAACTGTAACTGTTTTCCTCATAGAACTTTATGTAAAATAGATTAATCCTTTCCTCTGCAATCGATTATTGCATATTCAAAAACTACAGAAGTTAACTTCCTCTTATTGAGTTCAAAGCACAAAAGACTAGAAATCATTTAGTCTAGAAAAAAAAAAGAATGAAAGAGAAACTCAATATTAAACAGCTAAAAAATGCGGAAACTGAAATTAATTTTTTCTTACCAGTACGAATATTAGTGGACGACGTGAATGGAAAGTGATGATGAAGAGAATAAGAATGGTGTTATTGCTTGCAGTAAGCGTCTATATCCATAAACATGTAAAGTTCCTCTCTTAAGGAAACATTTTAAAGCGCTATTTGAGTTTGCTTGAAACTCACACAGCCTTTCATTCACTGAAAATTTAGCAATTTTACTAGTTGTTTTCTACATTTTTAAACCGTTTATAAAATGGACATGGATTTATTCCCTGAAAATGCTTACATTATATCTTACTACTACGTTAACAGCGTTATATCTCTCCATGAGAAAATTGCGTCTTACATTATTTTAGACAAAATTTACCTATCATGGAATGAGGATGTTTTCTATTCCTTGCATGATATTCCTTTAAGTCTTTTGTTGCTTTTCTGAAGTTGTAATTCTTTCTAGTTAAAATGATTCAAACGGCCATTTAGTTATTCCTCCGCCATACCATTGTTAACTTCGAAGCCGACGGTTTTGCCTGGGAACCTATGATAGCAAGTAAATAATCATTGCAAGAAATTGTAAACTGAAGCAACGTAATCTAGTGATAATTGCCTCCAGGCCTGCAACTTAATCTAGTGTAATTGCCTTTAGGCCTGCAACGCAATCTAGTGATAATTGCCTCCAGGCCAAATTCATAGTTCACTCCGTCACTTTCTCCTGTGCCTTCTAACGCGAGTTAAGAAATAGTACATATTAAAATGATGTTTCGAAAAGTCTCTAAATGTCATTTTTTTATTATAGTATACCTCAAAATACGTTTAAAAATGATTTTTTGTTACTAAAGTTAATACTCATTTTCGTCACTCTAGATATTTCTTTTAAGATAATGTGTTCATGAATCAAAAGTTCGTATTTTGCTCTTTGTGTGTAAGGTTTACATGAGGAATTGGTGTCCTTTTATAGCTTAAACACCATATGACAAACCTTCATCCAATAACAAATTACTTTCAAGAAATTCTATGTAAAACTCAAGCAGATTTTGAGAAGTTTTGTGCTAATTATTGTCTTGTACATTTGAGTGTCATTAGAATAGAGATTTTAAAGGCTTACTGTCGTTTAAACCCATCTGCATAGTTTTATATAACATATAATAAAACTTAGTGTGAGATTTCGTTACTTATATTGCGTTTACGATACATGAATTGCTTTTCAAGTACAAGAACGTTAGGTTAGGTGCATAATTACTTCTAAGCGAAATTAAAATTAGTATTTAAAAAGCAATATCCTTTTGTGTTAGTTGATAAATCTAAATATGTCACTTGCCAATAACAGATAATTAGCTGAAAATCAAATTACATAGGTATTCAAATTAACTCTTGGACGAATAATTGTGTATTTAGAAAGTTATGAAACAAATATATATTTATAAATCAACAAAGAACAAAGTTTAAAAATCCAAAATCACATCTACGATAATTAAACAAGCTCATTTCTGCCAAATTCAGATTTGACATAAAACTATTTTTAGGACAAAGATAATGTCAGGGGATGAGAGAAAGAGTTAATTTGAAATCAATTCCCACAACACCAAATTCTAAAGGCAATTGCGCCAATACAAGATAAAATAATGTTTTCTTTGCTAGAAAGTTAGTTTAGATCTAAATGGAACTAAAAGAATTCGCATTAGTTTTCCATTAGGTGTTATATTTTATAGGAAAACATTTCAAGCTACAAAATGCAATAGATAAATATATAGGCTAAACATAGTTTGCTAGAAATCAGAAATATTTGAAACCGTGTATCATTTTCCTTTACGTTGCCATAAGATAATGTTATCTAATGAAATTATTGTTTGCTTTCGTCGAAAAAATTACTTCACAGTGAACTGAACAATTTTCAGCTGAGAAATTCTGTTTTGTAAAGATGCTGTTTTATATGTTTCTGAAATAGGAAAGCAAAATCACAAAAGTGTTTTTTGTACGCGAGAAAAATTCATTTTTATGATAATAAGGATTTTTATTGCTTTCTATCTTGTGCATTTTGACTTAAATGTGTACGTTTTTTTACGTTAAATCCGTAGTTTCTAGATTAATTATTTTATGGCTGTTAGCTAAGTATGTATCCTTAAAAGTCGCATAATTAAATGTTATTTTAACAAATAATTTGGATGAACCTAAAAGAAGCGCTTATTTGCAGCATTATTAATTCACAGTTCACTTACAATTGTTAACAAACTAAGCTCTTTTCATTCGGATTATTACTTAAGATTACCTTTTGATTTCTCAGAAAATTATCGCCTGACGACGATATAGTCAGTAACGTAAACAAATTGTGATAGTCCTCAGTAAGAACTATGTTTGCTATTTGGTAGAAGTTTTTAACTTTAAAATCGAAATTCGCAAAGCTAATTATAAATAAGAAATCCAATTTTATTTTAAAGAAATTCTATACCATGCATAAGTAGTAAGTAACTTTATTACAATTTACAGATTAATTTTACTAAAGGCGCTCTATTCATATCAGTGTTCCTCTAGGCTCAAGTATATCGAATATGTATAAATATTACAGTGATTATTAAATTACAGTTTAAGGAAATGAAGGAAGATATAAAACCATAAGAAAAAATTTATTATGCCTGATTAGAGTAAGCAATGAAAAAGTATTAAGAATTAAACATTATAAAGTGCGATTACAATGGAGGTTAAAATAGATGGAATAGGCATGATGTCGCAAAACTGAAGCCGAAGAAATGTCAGCAACGCAATGTCAAGACTTATCATCGCTGCCATACAACGTACGGGGAAGACTGTGAAACATATTGTTAAATAACATTACACTGAATTCGAAAGAAACGTCTGCAAGCTCAGGAAAATGTTTTTAAGCATAACTTACATAAAATACCATTAAATCCAGTGGTTTTCCATATTTAATCAAGTATACATTTGTGTTAAGCTACGATTTACCCATTCTCAAGCATCTACATTTTATCAGATCTGAAGGAGTTATTTACAATCCTTGTGACTTTTTATATTCTAAGTAAAAATGTTTTTATGCTAAATATTGAAATTAGAACTGGAGACTTATAAACGTTCAATGACGAATAGCTAACATGTAGACAACGCCGATTAGCAAAACCAATCAGAAGTTTGCTTATGGCAACGGTCATGATAAGGTGTGACATCATACCGTGACGTTTCTTGGCTCCGTTGGCACTGCTCAGAACATACGTAGAAGACTTACTCTACGAATTATAATCTCCATGCGATTTACAGATACAGTATTTAAACACGGTTGAAGTTATATTTTCTGTGTATTCTAGAGGAAATATATACTTAAACTGAGCTTTCACAGAAAATTTCACATACCGTTTATAATAAGAATTGAAGTCCACTTCTTTGTATTTATAGTATGCTTGTTATTTGTAGTAATTCTGCTAAAAATTCATTAATTCAATATATTTAAAATTCAAATTTTATTGAAGTTAATGACAGACAGTAACCAAATAAAATTATAGTATGAAGCAGATTACATAATAAAACACTAATAGCACAATAGATATAAAGCAAATAATAAGTCATATCTATTCGTACGAAATCAAACCAACTCAGTTTTCCTTTTTTCATATCTTATCGTTATTAGTACTTAATTTATATACTCTAACGGATATGCGATCTTAGGTAAATAGCGATGACATTTTTTTAAAATTAGAAATGTCGTAAAATAATTCATAATGCCACAGCAATTATAGGGAAGATTATCAACAGTTGGCAAGGAACTCGTTAAGGCAAAGCAACTCGAGAGCTATCTGCCTATAAAGAAGGGTACTTTCATAGAGGACATTTTAAAGTAACTTGGCTCATATTTGCCTTGCACATGAGGAAAACGACGAAAGCCAAACGTTCATCTGCTCGTTCGTGAGATGAGATCCCAGGTCGAAATACTAGTGTTCAGCGGCTTTACGCCCGGCCGCCGATGAGCAACAACGGCTGCTGAAAATCAAGGTTTATCCTATAGCAGATTCTAAAGCACAGGGAACTGGCATAACCTATATAATTAGCAGAAATTATCATCAAAACATTGCCTGCATTATTAAACAGTTTAATTTAAAGAATATGTTCATTTGATTGCATAAATTAAATCAATATTTAAAACAATAACATATTTCAAAACATAAAAAAATTTTTTTTATATTAATCTTGTATTTTGATTAAAGTCAGTAAAATTTACAGAATTAATAAATGTACACCTAATTTGTTTCTACTATTCAGCTAATTTATTATTAATTGGTAATCTGATAGTGTTTATATATTTTGTAATATATACGATTAAATTACATTTTGTTGTAGATAACAGCAATGTGTAAACTCTGTGACGTTGCCTGTTATCACTGTTGTTATCTTACACAATTTTTCTCCTTTTCGCATTCTCTTTGGAAATTGTGGTTTACTCTCATATCTTTTATCTTAATTTTCCCATCGTTGTGCAATAAAAAACTTAACTTTTTTTAAGACTTGTACTTTATATATCTATTCAGGAATATTCAAGACATATACTTTATGCTTCTATTCAGGAATAAAACATAAAGCACATTTAAATTTTTTTTTTAATGAGAAGAAAAAAGTTCATCGATACGCCCAAAAAATTTATTCACTTTATTTTATGTTTACCGATCTGGACATATGCACATGTTTTATATTTCTTTAGATACTGAAGATGTTATTGTCTATTTATTACTAAATACATAATATACTCATTATTTTCAATCTTTCATCTTGTAGAGATAAGTGAAATGGTGGAACAACAAACACAGAAGTATGAACAAGCCTTTCAGCTGAAGTCTTATGAGCAGAGTATATGTTTAAGCATCACATTAGCCATTGATAATGTTATTGACACATTATTAGCAGCAGTTGCTGAATCATGAACTTAGAAAGTGGCTGTTTGTAATATGTTTCGTGATACCTTCCTGTGTGGTGTTTATTTAAATAAAATACATATTAAATTGTATTTAAAAAATACCTTAACTTTATATATCAATACAGAAATACCAGATAAAGTTTTACAGAAACTGGTAACAAAGAAATCGCATGTTCATGCATAAGAAATAAAATTACTAAGCCAAATATATTTTAGTTAAGTTTATCACAGCAAAGCAAACAAGGGCTATCTGCCTAAGGGGAGGGATGCCTACGTGTCCGAATTTCTAAGAGAAACTGGCTCATATATACGTTACACAGAAGGAAAACCACGAAAACGCCCATGCAGCTAGCCTGTTCGCCGGGATTCGAATTCCGGACTAAACTACTAGTGTTTAGCGACATTCCGCTCAGCTTTTGGTGGGCCATAAATACATTTTTAAATGTTGTTAGAATAAAAAAGCGAGTTTTGTAAAAGAATAAATTAAACTGAGCCTCCACAATTTGATCCCCAGCTACCGGCTGTAGTGTTAAAACCTGAACCTAATATTTTCAGTCTGTTAAAGCTGCTAACTAAAAATTACTGTCCTTGTAAAGTGCAATTCCTTAGATACTACCGACTAGCTACCAGATGTTTGAAGTTTAATTACAGTAATTCTAAGCATAAAATTATCATTGAGAGTTGTAAGAATTACGTGTACATAGTGCAAGTAGTCATAACATCCCATCTGAGTTTAAAAATAGCTTTGGCACACAGTCAAAAATGCTTATAGATTAGATTATGTTATTTAACTATGACAAATTATATAAGAGATATCTGTCTAAGAGGAGGGATGTCATAGGAGAGGAAGTTTTAAAGGGAATTAGCTTAGATTCAGATTACGCTTGGGAAAATCACGAAAATTTTAATCATGCATCTAGCCCGTTCTTCTGGACTCGAATTTGAATCGAAGTATTATTAGGTATATAGTGGCATTAACCACTCTACCAGTGGTGCACACATAATGCATAACAGAACGCACTTTACAAATGTGCGCACATAATGCATTTAAGCGATAAGCGTTTAGCGACGGAGGACGTGGGTATTGTTCCTTTGCCATTCGGTTAATGAGTACAGCACCACGTCCATCCTTATCTAGACTTGGCCACTTGGTGTGGTCACACGACAGCCTCGCACAACAGGCCCAGATCTAGCACCTAGATCATCTGTTGGGAAGTCGAACAGACCAATATGCCCCCGGGAATTCCCTCTCATCCAATCCTCGGGCCCAGCATTTACTGAAACAATATCTATCAATATATGGCTATACAAGGGCTTTGTCAGCATGGTGTAACAGGCTGTTGTTATAGCTACTTTGGACTTACATGACGATGTACGTTTTACTATACACTACATATTTACCATACTTTGTTTTTTACTTTATACATTTGGCACTAGACTTGGCACAGGTCGGTGCCGAAGCCTGTAATTTTCTCCGTTACGTTATTTAATTTATTTACGAGGTGCTTCTGTTTAACGAGAAATTTGCAGAATGCTTGGCGATTTTGTGCCGGCAGTCTAATGTGCATGTCCGCTGTGAGGGGACGTTCCGCAAGATAATGTTCTGGGGAGCCTAGCTCTCCGCAGCTGCACACATTCGATTGGCTAATTGCAAATCTCCCGAAGTATACGGGAAATGGACCATGTCCGGAGATGTACCTCGTTAAGTGAGGGTTTTCACAACATCTATCTTGGGAAACGTACGTGAGATGGTAATGCGTGCTTCGACCTGTACTGCTGTCGTCCATAAATAATGCATATAACAGAGCATGCATTAGAAATGTGCGCTCATAATGCATTTAACGAAGCACACATAATGCATATCACAGCGCACACTTTACAAAAGAGCCCATATATTGAATATAACACAGCATACTTTAAACATGTGCACACATAATGCATATAACGTCGCTGTGACGGGCGTGTAAAAGAAACTAAAAGGTATTGCATCTAAGGAAATCACAGTTTAAAATGTAGACAACACTAAGGACATAGAAGTATGGAGAGAGAAGAGATTTCTATTATTTATTCTCACGCCTAGCTCCACTCGGAGATTTTTTCTTGAAAACGTGGAAAGGTTTCGTAATTTGTTTCTTTTTAGTTTATGTTAAAAATAAATTATTCAATGTTTAATTCAATGTATTAAAATTACTTGAAATAAATGTCAGTCTGAAAATTTTATATTTATCTGTCAGTAAGTTTAAATCACAAAGTGTAACCAACAGAAAAATACTGTTGTTACAAATATTTCAGGTATTTTCTTACAAATAGAAAAATTAAATTTTTTTTTCTCTGCATTATTATTATTATTGTAATTTATTTACGTTTTGATAAATATTTGTAAGTGAAATTTGAAATTAGTTTAAAATTTAGTTAGCTATTTGAAATTTCAGTTTATTTGTTCAAAAAATGTGGCACGCCAACTATCTTCAGGTCGTGCATTTGACCCGCATGCAAGTTGTGTTTGAGACACTGATTTATAGAATGATTCATTTTTTAACTGAAATGAGCAGAAATGTATTGTGTTATCAAGTGAATATGTTTTATTGAAACCAAAGTTGATCGTTTTATTTACCTTTCGAAAATACTTAAGATTTCTTTTCAAACAGCACATGTAATGCTTATAAAACACTTCCAATTTTGTTAAAACATATATCAGTTAATTTCAATGTTACATTTAATTTTTAATTATCAGTGTTTGTTTTCATTGCCTTCATCAATTGCCTTTACTTAATGTTCATGTTAAATTTTGATACATTTAATGAATAAATGCTGTCACTAGTAGCTTGAAGTTAATATTATGGTAATACCATATTTTTCTCACCATTTTAATGTAGTTTCGTTGATTTTTCTATAACGATATTTCGTTATAGTAATTACAGCTGGTGATATAAATATTTCTACTGCATATTAATGCTTATTAGGTATAAAATTATAATTTTGAAACTGTTCTCTGCCATATATTATCCGCATTCGAACATCGGTGCTAAATTTCATTATAAATCGCAGTGAAAAATATTCTATTCATTTTTCTTTCAAACCATCTGACGGCAGCTAGGATCTGGAATGTGATGGAACAGCTCGGGGAGTATTTATTCAAATTGCTTTAGCGCCCGGTGAACTGAATCGCACAAGGGTCGATCCACAGCAACGTTGGTTGTAGGAAGCAACAAATAATTCATTCGTAGAAAGTGGTGGTTTAAGGGAGAAGCTGAAAAAAGCACATAAGAATTCTGCCTTTCCACACTCCCGGCTGTCAATTTTCGGACACATAAACCTTCCACGCTTTACGCCTGGAAAGATTTAAATAAAACTCCTTACTCCTCAGCGTGATCTGCAAAGACATAAAAGAACAAAAGCTCTGGTAAGAAGAATAAAATATGGCTATAGCCCCATGAAATATATGCAAAGAAATTCTGCGCGAAACAAACAACTTCTTGAAGAACAGGAACAGAAAAATAAAAGAACTCAAAATTCGAATTCTAAATAGTTCTTGAAGATTAGATTCGCACAGCTTCATGCAAAAGAAGCAAAAGAAATTTCTGCATTCATTATTTGATTTCTGATCCTTTTCGCATGCTCTGTTATTTAAAGAAAGTAATATTCCGGTTCAGTACACAAGAAACGTGATCAAATTGGCGATAAACTGAAAGCAAAAAATGCATACAATTTTTCAGAAGGTTGTATCTGCCTTCTTGGACGAATATTAGAATTTACTTGCATAGCAGCACATTGAAGACATAAGTAATCTTATTTAATGTGAAAAAAGAAGGAAAGTATCACGTTTGAAATATGTAGTACTTTAATAAGGCTTCAAGTAAGTGAGTTCTGCTATGAGAGATTGATATCGTTTTAATCACCGTGAAAGCCTTTATAAGAACAAATGGTCTTCTTATTTTCAAAATAATCCACCAAAAGTGAACGCACATCAGTCTCATCAGATGAGTGTATTCCTGAAAATAATCTTTTCTTATAAATTATTTCCTTGATGAAATAGGTAATAACTCTTCAAGTATATTTATATTTACAAGAAAATTACGATTTATGTTTCAGGAATCGAAAATATGAAAAACCTCTTTAGAAAAATAACATCTATTACTTCTTAATCTGGTTATATAAATTGAAAATATTTCGCAATCACACTAGTAAATATTGTAATTCACAATAGTAATATCATTGCGTTATCAAAAATGTTTCAATATACTGCCACACTTATCCAACCGTTGTTGATAAAGTTTATACATTTCGTTTGAATGCTACGTAATATTTGCATGCATTTCTTTACTTACTTAATTGTTACAATTGCAAAAGCGATCCAGAGTCTGTAAATATTCAGATAAACTTGTTCTACTATAAATATATTATGTGCAATAAAACTCTAAAATAACTTAATTATACAATTCTTAGCTCAAATTATTTTCAAGAGATAACATTGTACCTTGGAAGTTTATATCAATACATCCAATTTTGAAACAATCTTCTCAAAAGTTAGCTTTACACTTATCTGTTGAAAAACATGCATGCCTCCTCACAAAGAACTAGTCTAAGTTTCCTATGATTCTCATCTCAGAATTTTACTCCATAATTCCTAATAATCAAGAAAAAATGCAGGTATTAAATTATCTGATATTCATGCTGCTTGCAGTAATTATTGTTTTTGTAGTGCATATAATGACTTTGCTAAGAATTACTTCTACATGCAATAAAGAAAATTTAAGCATCTGTGAAGTTCTGAATTAAAATATTGATAGTCATAAGGAGAAGAGCTTAATTTACAAAGATTATTAAGTATAGTATTGGATCATCTAGGACCTTCTATGGGTTTTCAAATCAAAGCGCATGTGCTTCTAAGTACTTCCTTGTACTGCTTCATTTACATTTTTGTTACTGCTAATACGGAGCAATCTTGATTGACGTGTTTATTTAATTATGATCATTTCGGCTCGTTTTACTTAATTCATGCATGCTTTGTTGTGTGATACTTTCTTCCCAATGTAGTGCTAAGAATGAAAACTTAGAAATTTATTTTCTTAAAGTTATGCTCTTTTATTTTGAAAAAGGAAAAAAATGCTGTTTAAACTACTTGTAACATTTGCGCTTCATGTAAACAAAGTGCTGGTTCTGATGACAGAGTTTGATGGTGGTTTGAGAAGTTTAAGCGTGGAAATTTCAGCTTCGAAAATAATATCCATTCTGAATGACCATACCTTGAAAGACCTATTAAAAACTGAAATTTCCATACCTAAACTTCTCAAAAGCCTTCAGACTCTGTTATCATTATATCGGTGCAGATCTAATCTATCAGAAACTACCAGACAGTCCAAGTATTAGAAAGTACATGATAATCTGAAGAAGATTTGGTACACAAGCTGTAAAAATGTATGGATGCCCGATACTTTAAGGAGCAGAATATGCTTGTTTGAGCCTTGGCATAAGGTTCCTTGTAGAAAAAAAATAAAATCACTCCTTTTATGAAACGGTTCAGTGCCGGAAAAGAGAAGTGAATACTGTCCAATAATATCATAATAAAAGGATCATAGAGTAAGTCTGGGGAATCTCATTTATTACCATCGAGATTTGATTGCATCAAAAATTAATGCCTTGTGTATATCTGACTATAAAGGAGCTGTGAAGTAAGAATTGTTGCCACCAAATCAGACAGAAAATTTGAAAAAATTCCGTTTCGAAATGAGACTTTTAACAGCAGAAATCTTAGCAAAGATCTCAGAACTGAGCAATTTTCTTAGTACTCTCATCCAACACGACAATGCTTGATCCCACATTTCGATCAATGTCAAGACAAAAATTTACTCAGTACAGTTGAAATGTTTTGTATCACCTCTCATAAAGATCATTCATCAAAATAGTGCTTGTGCTTCAATGCTTTTTGTATTGCTTCATTTGTATTTATCACAAAACTCCGTAGAACTTTTCGGATGACCCAATATCAAACTGTAGTAAACTATTTATAAGTGTATTTCCAAGTGGCAAAAGGAAACTGAATTAAAAGTTAATTTATAGAGACATTAGGGCAGATATTTTCCGAAAACAATGTAAAGGCAGCCGAAAAAAATAATGTAAATCTATAAAATGCATAATTCGTTAAATAATAATTCATAATTATTGAAATGAAGTATGCAGCTAACATGTAGCTATCATAAACAGTTCAAATGTACCCTAAATGGCAGTATGTATTGATTTATATACTTATCTTAATATTTATATCAAAGAATGCAGAAATTAATGCAAAAGGTCAAAAACATGCCTGACCAGATGACAGCGAACTGTTTAAGAGATTATCAATTAAATATTGTCGCAGAAGTAAATGGTGAAAAATGGATCAATTTGAGAATAAAATTTTCGAAATAAAGTAAAAGAAATGTCCTACATATATATATATACTATTATCTCCCCTTTCTTAACCATTGAATAACTGAAGTCATAAATTACAAATTTTCTTAATAAGCTTAGTATTCTATTCCAATGGACAGTACTGTACAGGAAATATTAATGTTCCACGAACTGTTCACGAATAAAAATAGTAAAACACTCAGAACGAATGAAGTTACGATCATACCAGTACGAAATTTCTAACAAAAGAAAGTTATATAAGTAGGCATTTAAAAATATAGTTTTGCTTACTTTTAGCTTTTAAAAATGCATTTCTCACTAAAAGTATAAATTAATACACATCATAAACTTAAGCGTCGTTCACCATTGAAGGCAAGCTGATTACACGTTTTCTCACAGAACAGCAAACAATATGTGTAGAATGAGCTCCCCAGCAGCTAGATTTTTTCGAAGAAAACCTGTGCATGCATAATACATCTGGCCCCGCCTATGTACAACTAACCTCGCTATCTGGTCCCGCCGCTTATTATGACTTCCTTAACTCCATTTAATTTTGAAAAGTTTGGTATTTTGCCTAGCCAGGTTGAAATATATTAATATGACAACTTCGAAGTGATTAGTGTAACTGCCAAATGTTTCGGAAATTTTCGGCAGCTGAAGACTGCACCTAAATTGAGAGAAATGTTACACTTTAGACCTGTTTTAAAAAAGTTCAACTTTTCCAACCATAGTCGATATAAATTCTATTTTTTGTCTCTGCTTTACTGCGCAATTAATTGAGGAATTTAGCTATTTATTTGTTTAAATACATTTTAGTCTGAAACATGCCAGGTTGCATGCCCCATCCAAAATGTGTAGATCTCTACGTCAGAAATGCTCGTACTTGCAGTGCAAATCAAAGAACATGCATTATAATGTACTTGCAACGATATCGAATCCACCGAAGTTGGATTATGTGTCAATGGGCCAGCATTTTGTTATCCGACAAGAGTCGATTCAGACGGAGAACAGATTCAACCAAAATCTGACAATCTGACAAAATCAGTTCAAATGTCTAACAGGAAACCTATCAGCAACAAAATAAGTCGTAAATATACTGTTAAATAGCACTGTCTTGTTAATGAGGGATAGCACATGATAGTTGGAATCACTCTGCCACAGGTGTTGTGAAAAGGATACTGCATGACATGTTCATTTATTCCGAGATGCCATTTACGAAAAATTTCTTTTATTGACAAATAATGTAGCTCGTTATGGAAACAGAACATTGAACAATCTCCTTCAGAAAAGCAAAGCTATTCGTTGAATCATTTAACCCCCAGTCTCTTCATATCTCAAAACCCTTTGTGAAAGCATGAGGCATTAGATGAAAAATAGCTCATGCCCTGTTGCTCGAAAACAAGCAATGCTTAATACATTCTCTAAAGAGAAGTGGTAAAATTTTCTCCCACATCTCCTCAGTCAGTAATAAACATACCACTGAACTGTGATCAATGCATCGAGTTTCGTATTCTTTACTGAGAACTCAAACTATCTAGGTATTGATAAGTGATTTCCCTTCATATTTAATCGACGTCCAGCTTGCATATATTATCTTTTTGTAACAGATTGTTACTATTGCTTTGATATATTATTTCCAGTTGGTTATCGGCTCTTATGTTGTGCGAGGGTCAGGAAATAAACAACTTGTAATATATTTAATCATTTATGTTCAGTGTTCTCTATATGCAGAAAAGTATCTCTCTTTATTTTTGACATATGTTTGTCTTATTTACAGTCATAACTTGCAGTCTTTCACAACTACCAGAGCACAAAACACTGCGACGTTATGCGTAAAGCTAAGCGGGCATAATTGATACGAAGATTTTATCTACATCCTTTCCATTCTACACCGTATGTCTTGTATTTCCCATCACCATATTTCCGATAGATCAGAATGCCACTGTCAATAGCAATACCTTTACCGTCTCGAATGTGCTTTTAATTTTTTTCAGCTTTAGAAAAAAAGAATTACATCATAAGTACTTTACTTCTATTTATATAGTCTGCATGATTATAACATCATTACATAAGCTGTGCTACTATGGATTTTATGAAATATTTAGTACAACTTGATATGTTTATTATGCAGATCCGGGAACCTCCAAATGAATCAATAATAATAAATTTTTCACATTATTCTGTTTTATCTTATAAAAACATTTACAAGAAAGCTTCATTTTCGAAAAGCGAGATGAAGGGGTGTTTACATGCTTAACTCCTTATATTAACCAATCTTAATCAATGCTATTCTCCTTATAGAACGAATATAGAATCATCCTTTTAAAACCCATTTGGTAAACTATGGCACGGTTGAAGCAGTATTGATGCACAGGTTAGAGTGTGGTTTTCATATTCGCTTACACATGTACAGTTAACTTAATTTTTAAAATTAAAAAATTGCATTCTAACTTGATTAAGAAGTTTCATATTTACTTAACATAATTATCGTATTTGTTCTCACATATTACTTTCATTTGTTTTATTTTATAACTGAATAAAAAACGTACAGTGTCTTAATTGTGAAATATGAAATTGTGAAATTGTAAGGTTTCTCCTTCAATCTCTGGACTCTCTTCGTGAGCATAAGCTGTGAAACCTTATGTAGAGGACAGTGAGCAGATCTAGGCTATGTCCTTTAGTGTTGAAGAACTACAAATTCAGAAGGAGGGTTTAAAAGTGACCCTTTAATTCAAATATTTACAACTCTTCAAATTGAGAATAAGCCACTACTTGGGCTGAACTAAAATAATATAAAATAAAGTGTGTT
Source organism: Stegodyphus mimosarum (assembly GCA_000611955.2). Lineage (NCBI taxonomy): Eukaryota > Metazoa > Arthropoda > Arachnida > Araneae > Eresidae > Stegodyphus > Stegodyphus mimosarum. The sequence goes on from KK118408.1 coordinate 98,547, forward strand.
AACAAATTCAATTCCCTAACTTAATTCTACGTAGGACGGCGAGGGAAGCTTACTCTTAGTGAAATGCAACAATGCGAATTTCACTAGCAAACACTAGTAATTGCAAATGCCTATAAAGGCGAACTTTCAGTAGACAGAGGAAATCTTGGCGCGCACAGCCTTACGGCGATAAATCCAAGGCACTGTCTTTCCCCTCGTTAACTCCTGCCTTTTAACTGCTAACAGATATATGCGATTTGCATAAATATCTCACTCGCGCTAAATTCGGGCAGCAACTGAAACTTTGAGAATTCGATAGGAAAGTTCAAACTAAAAATAATTTGGTTAATTAAAATAATGAATGCTACAAAGTTGCTCCCAGAATTTAGTAGTCTGAAACTAAGTAGCCTAAAATCGGCTTTTAGTGAAGATGCTAAATTCTAAATCTAAATTTTCCTTCCTATTCGCCATCCTTTACAATTGTAAGTTTTAAATTTAGTTTAACTCTCTGTTTGTGTCTTAGATATTTTAACATAGAATATCTTTTTCCGTCTTCACATCAAAAAGATCCATCAGGAATTTGGCTGGATTCTATCTGGTTCCTTCCAATCTGGAAGGAAATAAATTTTAATTTCATGTTATAAGTACATTTCACCTGAAAAGTACAACATTCCCTTCCTCTGATGCTTTCCGTAATGACTTTTTTGCGCTTTAGGTATTCGCGTTTTTTAATTTCTATTAGCGCTTTTCGCCAAACGCATTCATTTTACACTCATTCATTTTTAAAACTTCCCCCTTGTTCTCTGGCCGAATGTAGTGTTTGTGAAAAACACGCAGTTTTACTTTGTCCAGTGTTCACAACTACCACCTGACTTCAATTCTATTGGGGTTAATTCTTCGACTTCCAAGACCTCAGACTTCCCCTAAAACAAATCTGAAATGCCCTGAGGTTCTAACATGAAATGAACTTTAAACTTTTGTGTGAAACCAGAGAACACTACGTACAACATTCAAACATTTCAATTGCATTTCATACATATAATTCATTCTTTCAATCTTCAATTCAAATTTTCTTTAAATGCTCATTGCGTTAAATAACACTTATATATTCACTTTCTAATTTAGCGCGCTTTACGCTTTTACATTACATTTTAATTTTAACTTGCGTATCCTTTACGCTTTTCCAAAATATTCGATATAAACAAAACCAGTGCTTAAGGCTTACAACAAATCATGCATTACATAGAAAACAGTTTTACATTAAATGCATTCATTATTTATACATAGAAAAATATAATACAACAGTTTTGCTATACAACTTACGTACTAGTTGCTTTTAATTAACACAATTCAATTTCCTATTTACAGAGAGTCTTTTGACTAAAATCGATGAATCCCATGTTCTGGATTACAAAGAACATTTCACGAAGTCTCACAGTTTTTCAACTGAACTCTCGAATTTCTTCCGCTGCATAATTAAGTTGTTCCTTCAAGCGTGTCCTTTACGCTTTCGGCAACCGGCTTTTGACTCGGGTAACTTCCCTTTTAAATCTGCAACTTGCACTTAAATCAGAAACATAACTGTGTGAATTTTAAAAGAAAATAAAGAATCTACTTATCTTTCTGCCAGTCTTTTAGGCGTTTTTTTGTCCATTCCTGAAAGGTTGGATATACTGTGGCTTGGGCTATTCTTTGCTTGTTACTCCTAGATTGAAACTCTGGGGCCGCCTTTCGTTTTGTCGATCTTCTTTCCTCCAGAAACACCTTGTTGGGACGAATGGTGGGTGGCGCTTTCCGTTTGTGCTGAAGTCTTTGCTCCCTCTCCAGACTGGCTCGTTCCTTCTCCTGCACTCGTAGGCTCCTTCGTTGTGGGTTGGCACCTTCGGCGGCTCGCTTCTCGCCGTTCTGTTCCCTCCGTAGTGGTGGAGCTTTCATAGTGTTTTCATTTGGACGTTCCTTCCTTAGACGCTTTTGTCGCTGAGACTGTTGCTTAGTGTTTTTTCGTTTTTGTTTCTGGGGTGGTCTTTTCTTCGGCTGCGGCTTCCTCTCTTCTGGTAACCTCCTTTTCAAACTGGGTTCTCTTGTTGTTGAGGGACCTGGTTGGGGCTCTTGAATCTTAGAAAAATTCTGTGAGGCTGGACCCTGCAACATGTCTTTCAAAATATTATTATTAGCTCTTCGATAATAATGTTTAATTTGATCGAAATTTGCCACAGTCTCTTCGCCCTTCTCATTCTTTAAATATGCACGGCATTCAACTATTCTTGTAATTTCAAAAGGACCATGCCATCTTGGGCAAAATTTTGCGACCTTATCTTTTGCTGCGCATGAAAGTGCGTGGGCTTGTTTCAACACCTCCTCCCCCACTTTATATTCTACGGTTCTTCTTTTTGAATCGTAGTAAATCTTTTGTTTCTTTTGCGCTTCCCGGGAGCACTTTTCTGCCTCCTTCAACATTTTTTCTATTTCACCCATTTGAAATTCCGGCGCTCTATCTTTCACATAAAATAATTTATCTAAGGGGGTCATTATCTTCCTGCCCAAAAACAATTCGGCGGGGGATTTCTTCGTTGTCTCGTGCTTAGCCGTTCTGAGGGCGAATGCAAATTCTTCGACGCAGTCATCCCAGTTAGAATGGTGCTTTTGCACATAATTTCTAATCAATTTTACAATATTCTTATTTACCCGTTCCGCTATATTTGATTGTGGGCGGTAGGGTACCATTTTCATATGCTTAATGCCCAACTTGTCACACATCATTTTAAATGTACTGCTTACAAACTGGGGACCATTATCGCTAATCACCCTCGCTGGACATCCATATCTTAAAATATATTTGTTCAAAAACGAATCTGCAACGACTTTTGCTGAAGCCCGCTTAAGTGGTATCAACTCAACCCATTTACTGAAATGATCCACAATGACTAATAAAAATCGTGCCTTATTTACATGACTCCTGGGGTAGGGGCCTAAGAGGTCAATACCAATTATTTCATTGGGGAACCTAGACTCAATACTAGTTAATAACCCGGCCGGGCGGAAATTTACGTCATTATTTATCTGACACGTGTGACAAGTCTGGCAGTAATTTTTAACTATCTTTTGTAATTGCGGAAAATATACCGCCTCGCGTACGCGTTGTATTGTTTTTCTAATTCCAAAATGGCCCGAGACAGGCGAATCGTGGAGCTCTTGCAAGATACTTAAAATTAATTTGGCCGGGATGACTGGTCTGTATTCACTATTTTGATTCGTAACTTTAGTATAAAATAAGAGACCATCAATGATTTCATAGTTCTGTGCTCTGCTTCGTATTGCATTAATGTCTATATGCTGGAAGTTATCTGGGTCTTTTAAATAATTATAAATATTTCCGAATTCGGGATCCCTAGCAATTTCTTCTATTACAGTCTCTCGAGAGTCAATGACCTTTGCCTGAAGCATCGCTATTTTTACTTTCTCGCCGTTCTCGTCTAACTTTATTCTAGATAATGCGTCGGCCACTACATTGTCTTTTCCCGGTGTGTGTTTGATAATGAGATTAAATTCTTGCAACTTTAGGGTCCACCGAATTAAGCGTGGCGAAAGATTCTTTCCTGAAAATAATCTGGTAACTGCCGCATGATCTGAATATACTGTTACGGGAGAACTCCCAAAATATACACAAAATTTTTGAACAGCTGCGAGCACTGCTAAAGTTTCACGCTCCGTTGCCGAATAATTTCTTTGCGTATCATTCAATGTACGACTAAAAAAGGCAATCGCTTTTCTATTTTGTGTTAACACGGCTCCGATTGCGTAATCTGATGCGTCTGCATAAATTTCTAGACCCTTGTCTTTCTCTGGGAACTTTAGAACCGGTGCATTAATTAAAGATTCTTTTAACTTCTCAAACGCGGCGTTTGCTTCTGAAGACCACGCAAAACGAACTCTTTTCCTTCTCAACTTTAACAATGGTTCAGCAATTTCTGCGAAATTTTTAATAAAAATTCTATAATATGAGCACATACCCAAGAAAGTCGCTAACTTTTTGGCTGTATTCGGAATTGGGTAATTTTTCACTGCTATAACTTTAGATTTATCTGTTTCGATCCCCCTTTGAGAAATTTTGTACCCTAAATATTTGAGTTCTTTTGCCGCGAATTTACATTTCTTAATGTTCACTTTAAGTCCTGCATCTTTCAAAAGAGTAAAGACTTCTCGAAGGTCTTTAATATGTTCTTCCAGCGACTCTGAAGTAACAATTATATCGTCAAGATAAATAAATGTACTTTTTCCTATTACCGGCCTTAAAATTTTGTCCATGCACCTCTGAAACGTGGCCGGGGCTCCCGACAATCCAAAAGGCATACGCAAAAAGCCATATGTACCGTATTTTGTTATGAATGCTGTTTTGTGAACATCTTCCGGCTTTATGCTTATCTGAAAATATCCGGATGTCAAATCTAGCGTGGTTATGTATTTTGTTGATTTAATACTTCTTAGAATTTCATCAATTACCGGAAGTGGGTAAGTTGGAAATTTTGTTATACTATTAAGCTTTCTGTAGTCAATAGCGAACCTGTACCTTAATGGATCAGTTAACGGCAAATCATTATTTTTCTTACATAAAACCACCGGACTCGCATATGCACTAGAAATAGGAGTTATTATTTTGTTTCTTAACATTTCATCAATATGGTATTTTATTATTTCCTCCTTAACTTTGTCGTACTTGTAAGGACGCTGACGTATAGGTTCATCCGTAGTTAATTTAATTTCGTGTGCTACGATCTGGGTGAATCCTGGAATATCATCAAATAAATCAGCGAAATTACTTACCAATTCCCGAAACTTGTCCTGTTCTTCGGGCGTTAGATGGCTTAAATCCACTTCAGGGGGAGGTGTTGATTTCTTTTTAACTGGGTCCATGGTTACTTGCAAGGTGGAGTTTTCAAAATCGATTTTCGCATCCACAGCTGCAAAGAAATCTGTTCCTAAAATAACCGATGCTTGGAGGTTCTTCACTACAAGAAACATAATTTTTTTTTGTTCTTCGCCGATTTTGATGTACAGCTCGATTTTTCCCATGCATTGACACGTTTTTCCTTGGGCTGCTACCACCTTCATTCCTTCCACGCTATGCAGACGATATCTACGAAAGTGCTTCTTAAAAAATTCTTCTGCCAAACAGCTTCCTTGAGCGCCGGTATCCAACAGAGCTGTAGCGGGTACGTTGTTAATTAGTAACTGCAGTCTCGGTAATTCAATGTTTCTCACCATGACCGTATTTAGCTGTACTTCAGAGGGATTTTTCTTCTCCTCGGAACATTGCACCCCCTTCCCCGCAATATTCCTTAGTAGTTTAAATGCTTTGCGGGTGTTTTCTTCTGTTGCTGGCTTCTGCCTGGGGAGAATGATTTTCTTCCGTAGTTGGAATTATTTTGTTGGCGCTGTACTTGGCGCGGTTGACCGCTCGCATTTTGACTGGTACCAGTAGTTCTCGGCCATCGTCTGTTTCTTCCTTCGGCATTCTGGTTCCCCTGCAGCCGCTGTTCATACGATTGTCTCCGTTGATTTTCGGCCGCTCGCCGGCTCTCGAATTGTACGGCGAGTTCAAACAGCTTGTCCAGCGTCACGGGATTTCTTAGCTCCATGAAATCTTGTATCGATGGTAACAATCTGGGCAGGATTATCTGGATAATCTCCGGGTCCGGCCTCGTGCCATACAATAATTTAAAGACTTGTATTTTTCTCAAAATAAATTCCGATAGTTCATCCACCCGCTGTTGATACTTGCTAAACAACTCAGCTTCGAGTTTCGCACGGTCTTTAACCACAGGAAACGCTCTCAAAATTGCTAGTTTAAAATTCTCGTACGTGTAAGTCGGCGTTCCTGGTTCTCCCAGCAGACATTTTCCGATGCACTTATACCAGGTCGCTGCTTGGCCCCTCAATGCTCCTGTCGCTAATATGACCTTCTGATGTTCCGGAACTGGATACAGCAAAAAATGCGCTTCTAACTTTTCCAGGAATGTGTTCACAGGTCCTCTGGCATCAAAAACTACTGCCGGCTTCATGGCTGCTCTGATGGTTTCCACTATGAATCCAAATCCATCAGGCATTGCAGCTGTATTCTGGGATGTAGTAGGCATATTCCAACTTCCTTCCATCCTTTTAGTTGTTCGGGCGCCAGTGTAAGGTTTCTCCTTCAATCTCTGGACTCTCTTCGTGAGCATAAGCTGTGAAACCTTATGTAGAGGACAGTGAGCAGATCTAGGCTATGTCCTTTAGTGTTGAAGAACTACAAAGTCAGAAGGAGGGTTTAAAAGTGACCCTTTAATTCAAATATTTACAACTCTTCAAATTGAGAGTAAGCCACTACTTGGGCTGAACTAAAATAATATAAAATAAAGTGTGTTAACAAATTCAATTCCCTAACTTAATTCTACGTAGGACGGCGAGGGAAGCTTACTCTTAGTGAAATGCAACAATGCGAATTTCACTAGCAAACACTAGTAATTGCAAATGCCTATAAAGGCGAACTTTCAGTAGACAGAGGAAATCTTTGCGCGCACAGCCTTACGGCGATAAATCCAAGGCTCTGTCTTTCCCTTCGTTAACTCCTGCCTTTTAACTGCTAACAGATATATGCGATTTGGATAAATATCTCACTCGCCCTAAATTCGGGCAGCAACTGAAACTTTGAGAATTCGATAGGAAAGTTCAAACTAAAAATAATTTGGTTAATTAAAATAATGAATGCTACAAAATATAGTCTTTCAGACCCTATTAGACTGACAAGATAGTTTTCGCTCTGTCTATATATATTAAAACAACGCCCTACAAAAGGTAAAAAAAACCTATTTATTCACTCTTGTTATTATATCACTTCTAAATTGAACAGAAATCTCCACTTGTGCTTGCAAGTACAATTCTGTCACTTAAAGGGAGTTAAGTGATATAAGTCGTACTCATGATAACGTAGTCGGAGTTTACACAGTCTGGTCTACTTAATAATTTTCAATATTTTACAATGGTGGGGTTTTAATGTCGGTTAGTGAAATGGTCGAAAGTCGGAGTAATTACAAAGCTATTCAAAGTCGGAATAATCACAGGCATAATCACTACGCAAAATCGGAATAATCACAGGCAGAGCTAGGCAATAGATCGTAAACTGCAGGTGACGCTCCCAAAAACTCTAACTCTGATTCATTCAAAACCTTCGACTTATATACTCTACCCAGCTGATTTGTATCCTAGTGAGAAATAGGGAAACAGAAGTTACAGCAAAGATTTTAAATAATAATAATTGTTTATTTAATATAGAATATCTTATAAGCTTGCTTTTGCTGGGAATAATAATAGAGAATTACGAAAACCGAAGAACCATATAATATTAAAAATGTTTAAGGAATGTATTAGCTTTGATTTATGAGTTCATACATTAATACTTGAATATGTAACTATGGAAACAAATTCAATTTGTGAAAAGTAATATACAAGGCAGAAATTCAAAGCAAGAGAAATTTTTACAAAGCCACCCACTTTCCCTGTGAAAGATATTTTGAAAAAGCGCTAATCCCTACCGCAAACACAGCGGGAAAACTTCAAGAAATGCAACTAATTGCAAGCAGTCAATTCCCTGCATTTACCAGCACGGTTCTTTGCATCAGGGGAGAAACAATTATCCTAAATTTATTTGGAATTCAGCGCACGAAGTTGTCTTTCATCCCCATTCCACGCAGAGAGGAAGAAAAATTTTCGTTACAAGAGTTTTGTAACTTCGTTGTTGGGTATTTTGGTGCGAGAGCATGTCAGTTGCATTTGAAATAACACGAACTTATTCCTGTAATACACTGTCCACTGGCGCAAAAATTACTAGGTAGAATTCATACTCGGAAATGTGTTGAGATGTATTATCACTGGTAAAAGTTTCAAACACGCGAATTTAATTTCGAAATGATTTCTGTTTTCACAAGACTTAAAGCAATATGCGTGACACGAATTTAGATTAGACTCAGCATTCACGCTTGGAAGGGATTTCATCACTTTCTAAAATATTTAACGTTCTTATTGCATTTGCTCAGATTTAAAACACGAATTTCAGTCAAAATATCGATTATATATTTTAGACAGAATATTTAAGTTTGTTTTTTTCGTTAATTCAAGTGAAAACTTAAGAATTTTTCTTATAAACTTTAGGATTTTACTTATTAAGCCAACGATTCTTTAACAAATACAATAATATTTTAAACTAAAATCCTCAATCAACGTAAATGTGCCCTATTCCCTGATGCTCTGTCTCGAATATTATTTTAGATGTGTCGATACTGATGTTAGCTCGCGAGCGCAGGATGAGAACTAAACTTTTTTGTCTGCTCAGTGTTGATGTTAACTCGTTGAGCACACAAACAGAAGTAAGATTTGTTGACTGCTCAATAATCTCCCATAGACCATTTTCAATTACTCTAATTTTCAAGAACATTACTTGTAAACATAAACATTGATCAGCTGAATGCGTCTTTAGTGGTCTTGAATTAAAATGTCAATTTCGCTTCACATTCTTATGTACATATGAATATTTTTAAAAATGATTGTTTTTGCTTTGTGTTCTCGACTGGTGTCGAGATTATAATCATTTGTTAGTAGTTTAGAAGGCCACAGGGAAAAACAACAACATAAGAATAAAAATACTTAGAATAAAATATGTTATTTTAAGCACTTATTTAAGTGTTTATTTTTAATCAACAAGAAAAAACATAATTATTATTTTTGGAATTCCGCCAGCTGCAGCTTCCCTTCGGCACAATGCACATATTTTTCTCTTCGTCTTTCTTTTTTATTCGACAATTTTGTTTTCTCTTCCCCTTTTTGAATTATATAAACCAACATTTTGATGCCACTGATAAAGCTTAGAAACATATTTTAAGGTAACAATAAATAAGAACTGAAGTATACAGTAACTAAAGTTGCCAATTAATGCCTCGAAACTTAAAAAAGAGAACGTTCTCAAAGGTAAAATCCCATAATAATAAATGTACTTAACATTCAGGGGAACAATTATCAGTTTTCTTCATTTCTTCAAGAACTATGCTTTCCCTTCAGCTCTTAGATCTTTTACGCTCCAAATCAGGAATAATTAGAAATAAGAATTTTATGAAATTTATCCAGTTATCTGTGGATGTTTAATTTGTTTGGTATGAAACTTGTATCATAAATAATGTTTTAAGCTTAGCAGACATCATTTGTAGTTTTACAACATAAAATAAAAACCGTTACAAATATAGAAGTAGTTAGTCCATCACAAGTCTGCAAACGCTAATCCTTAAATGGTGTATTTGTAAATCAGCGACGCATTTCAAAACACAATATATTTGTTATTTTCGAAATATATTTAATGAACAAGAAAGACTTTATGAACTCTCATTCATCTGCGAATATATTTCCGGTAATTTAAAGCACTTTTTGGGAAAATCTCAAAAAATCACTTTTTGATGTCAAGCATTTATTTTAAGCCTAGTTCCCCCTTTTCCAAAGAAATAAAATAACATTTATAAATTTTGCTTAAAAAAGCATTCAGGAATATTTTATGAAGCCATTGCTTCCAAAATGTCACAAGCTATAAAATTTCACAGTTATTCAACAGTTTATTAATTTTGACAACATCTTGTTGTTTTTAATGTCTATCCCTTAACTTAGATAGAAGGTCTTAAGGGATATCTTGATGAATGAATATTTTCTAACACTTTTGAAAAATCTTCTTCAAAGTTTCAGATTGTTGATCCTTGTCATTTTTCACTTCTCATTAAATCTAAATATAATCGCTGTATGGTACTAAGATTTCTTAAATCAATAGTGAAATCTTGCTTGTAGAAAGCTGATATCAATTTTAGCTGCAGGTAACTGTTTAGTCGCAACTTACCAACTGCACACAGCAAGAGTAAGACCACATGTTTTTAAATTAGTTGTCGCGATTCAATAGAGAATAGTATAAAACATATTAACAAAGCATCTGTAGAACACGTATGAACGTATTTTTCGTTTATATGATCAAATATTATGTGCTTTAGGTAAAAATTATCTCAAGGTTTTTTCACGCAGGTATTTTAATTTTAGTTTATTGTACATAACTTCTTTTCAAACAGTGATTTTCAATATTTTCATTAATATTTATCTAATTTAATGCTTTTATCTGTAAGATTAGTTCAAAAACGGGAAGAAATTTCACTGAAAAATTTATTCGGTTAACAGAGGATTAATTTTTTCCGAATTTCTTGGCTAGATATGAAGAAACCAGTCCACGTATGTTTTTTTTTTCGTTGTTACTTCTCAGTTTAACAACCCTAAATACTTTTCTTGATTTTGAGAAATATGAAAATGATAGAAACATTTTATATAAAGTTTTCTCTTTCGTTAAATATCTTTAGAGGGTAGCTATAGATTTAATGATTTTTTCAGCTGCAAAGATAATCATATACTGTTTCCAAGATAAATCTAAAGAAACTTGAATAATTTCTCAATGCGTATTAAAATTCCTCCTTTAAAATATTTAAATTTTCTAAATTACATTACAAACCAGAAAAAATATATTTCTTATATAACTCCACCGCATTTTTGTGCCCGTATTTCGTTAAAAGGATTTTCGTATAAAAGGATTGCTATAAAATGTTAACGTTATATATTATTTTTAAAGAATTCATACAGCGAGCATAAAAAAATATGGCATTAGTTAGCACAGTATCAGGAATTCTAAAAATGAGTTGCTTTTAAAGATGAGGTGGTTTTACTGATGAAATTTATGTGTGAGTGGTGTATGTATGAAGAAAGCGATGTTGAACGTTGAAGTTAATAGAACAGGAAACCTTGCATGAGCAATAATGAGCCCTAGAGTAGATTGGTAATCTTCGAATTCAGCAAGAGCATGAGAAAACGTAACAAATTCTCCACTGTGAGATAAATTAAAATTCTTTCCCGTTTTTTCTTTCCTTTTAAAAACTTTATTTTGTTTCTTTTCTAAAAAAATTGCGCATTTGGAGAAATCAAAAAACAAGGTATGTCAATAATACAATAAAATTAAGACGCAACTCAAATCATTGCTTTGGGAGTTACCTTAATGGCTATCTCAAAGTCACCGCAAAGAGGCCAATAATGATCGTTAAGAATGACCTGTTAAAATAGCCTAAGTAGGAAACCTCAAATTGGCGGCACGCGTGCCGCATTTGCCCTCAAATAAATTTTTTACGACGCTCGAAGACAGTTCAATTATTTAATTGTTGCAAACACGCTACGACAAATATTTCGAAATTTTACTTATTTTTGAGTTTTTTTTCGTTTTAATTAAAAAATAATATGATCAGCCCGACAAAAAACCTATAAATGGAGCTAATTAATTTAGTGTAATGTAAACTATGCTCTCACATATGAAGATACAGATTTTATTGACTTTCACTCTTACCTGTTAGAAAATAAATAAGCCCAGTTACGAAATTTTGCACTAATAGTAATCTATTTATTTGAAAATACATTTTATGTGAACAGCTTTTATTGACAGTAAGAGTGGATTAGAACGAGATCCACCTAAACCGAGGCAAAGTATCCCGTACATCGTTATTATGGCATCTCATTTCTGGTCACGATCCATGGAGAACTTTGACAACATTTAGCATCTAGCGAATACATAGCCTGAAATATACTTGATTATACTTAATAGAACAATTGCAGTTCCTGTCGAGCCTGCACGGACTACGTAGGAACGGTGATTTCAGTCCGATGAATGTAGCTTAACTTTCTCATACTGTCCACTCCAAACATACAGACGTTACGAGGACGAATTTAGGGGGGACATTTTTTTCACAGTTGAAAATTAATAGCAGATGTAACCGATTGGCTACATTAGTGAAGAAGGTAACTCCACTCATTCCCCTACTTTAAGACTACAAATTCAATTGAAATCGAAACGCCATCAAGTGTCAAGCTGCAGTAAGGTATGAAAACTTTCAATTGTTTACAAACAAACACAGGTCTAAATATTTACTATTTAGCTTTTAATATACACTGGTAGTAAAAAAATAAGCAAACAAACGCTAAATGAAAATGTACAAATGTAAAAAAATTGAAATTTATATATGAGATTGAGGTTGCTTCGCCGAATGCGAGGAGACAAACGCACTCTCGCAGTCACACCACAACGCCTTAAAAAGGTTCATGCCGGAGATGTACGTCACTTTGCAAGCAGTGGAACATATAGACTTCCTTCGTGGCATTTCGCATATTCTTGAAATATGCATCTATTGATATAGTAATGTATTGTATATATATATATATTTCTTAAAATATATTTAATTCATATTAAGAGTTTAAATTTGAGCTGTTTTGTAGCTCTCTTTTAAATAATGGCTTGCGCTGTACTTTTCGTAGGTTCCATTGCACTGCATTGAGAACAAAAAGAATGGTCATAAAAACTAATACGACGGATTTGCATTTCCATACAACTTTAACCCATTAACAGCCGAAACTGTGTCAATTTCACATTCGTTCACAAATATTCTTATCCCTTAAACATTTTATAGTGATTCTGTTCTGAACTATGAATGATTTTTCTTAATTCAAAATATGATTGATATACAACTTAATTTAATGATACAACATCTCAGAGTATATAGCTTGTAGAAATATCGGACATTTTTGTCAAGAATGTCGACTTGTTTACTTGAATCAATATTTGAAAGAGAAAAACTTTTAAGAAAACACAAGCAACTACTCTCTAATCCCATCTGATACCCGGTTTTTCATAAATAATCAGCAAACGTATCGTGTTCAGTGCATTTTATATTGATTTTCCAGGTCATTGTGTTTCATACTGGCAACTCGCATTCAAGATTTATCATATATCTTTACACAGACGAATAATAACTCATGTATTATTCGAGAACGAGTCATTATCTATCTTAGTGGAAGCAAAGCTTCCAGGCATTTATGCATACATTAAATAAGCAGTTAAGTAAACTGAAGTACGTTATCTGTGTCAAGTAATTTATTATTGCGTCTGATGCTTTACTATTATGGCAACTGAGAAATGATCTCACTGACACCTTCGCAGAATTGCAAATGAAGAGCTTTTATTACATCTTCAAGATAAATTGATATTTATCGCTCTAAATGACGCCCCATTCCTCTCGACGTGCCATTTACATATATGTTTGCAATGCTACTTAGACCTCTCAATTTGAGAATAAGATATATTGATATATAATGTCGAACCTGAAAATTTCATTAAAATGTTGCAGGTAAGAACAGTGTTTGCAAGACGTATGAACTCTTACCTGTGTCTTATGATTAAACCAAAATTTATAAAATTCATAATAAAAGTCATGAAGACACGAAAAAATCTTCTTAAAATTAACTATGTATTGTGGAACGCTACTCAGCAGAATACAAAATTTTTGTATAAACTTGCTAAATTATTTTTATAATACTGAAGAAAACCTCTTCTTATCAGACGAATCTTAATAATAAGTTTTCATTTTAATATGAGTTGAGAAAGCTCCTTGAAATTCGCGTTTGAATCGTAACGCACTGTGCTGATCCAAAACGTCTTCACTTATTAAAATAAATGTGTGTTTGCTAGAACTACTTTCGTAATGTAAATGCTAGAACTACTTTCGAAGTATGACAAGAAGTGAGCTTGATCGGAGCAGATGTATAAATATGTTCTTTCCTCCTCGTGTTTAATAGTTCTAGCATGTGAGGCTCTAAAATTTGGTTTTCAATTGTGTGCTAGGCATAGAGAAACCAAAAGTTCCTTTTGTTGTATTATTCTATTTTATTTCAAATAAGAAAAGAAAAGATGCTAGTAAGACTACTCGTAAAATTCGTGTTACATATAGATTCAGTTCTATTTCTGAACACACATTTCTTAAACCGTTTGAGAAATTTATTTTTTAGAACGTTTCAGAAATTTAACTTCAGAAATCTCGAATATACCTCTCACACTGGCCGCTCATTCTGCATAAAAAAGAACTTACTAAAAGAAACAATTGCTTAATCCACATTATGCTGCTCAGGAACTATCCGATAGAACAGCTAAAGTACAGTACATTATCATTTAAAGAAGACTGGGTATGTAAGCTGTTACCATGTGTGGATACCTAATACTTCACAGAGCAGAATATGCTTGCTTAAGTTTTGGCATGTGATTATTCTCTAAACCAGTAATTCTCAACCTGTGGGGCACCCCCCCATACGGGGCGCAAACACTCTAGAGGGGTCGTGCGAGAATATTCAAGAGAAAATATTATTTAAAAAAATTGATTAACTGGCTGAAAGAAAGTACTCATACACATAGACAACAAAATGCATTTCGACATATTTAATAATTAACTTACTAAAATACAACATCGAAATCAAAGCTTACTTAATCAAAACATACCAAATTAAAAACAAATCTAATAGTTATTAGTGACTTCTTGGGCCTGACTTTTACAGCAAAGGTTTTCGAAGGAAGGCTTAATATTAGAAATAGCCACTCTATAAGGTATTTCTACCGCCTTCTTCGCATGTCTTCGTGGTGTACTTGGTCAGCACGCTCGATGCGTATTCGAGAGGTCCGTGGTTCGATTCCAGGCGAAGGTGTTGCTCATTTTTTATCCCTCCTCCTTCCGAAATAACTTAATGTCTCTACATTGGCGCCCGAAGTAAAAAAGGTGGTGGATGATGATTCTCCACCACCGGAATTTGGCGACTGGGTCTCCCCCCTTTAAAAGGGGGAGTATATAAGTTATGTATCCCGCCTTCTTATCATGCCTTCGTGGTGTAGTGGTCAGCACGCTCGACGCGTATTCGAGAGGTCCGTGGTTTGATTCCCGGTGAAGGCGTTACTCATTTTTCATCCCCCTGCTTCCGAAATAACCTAATGTCTCTACACTCTCAGTTCTGTTTCTATATTTAGCCGAGATCCTATTTTGTCTTCAAAGAAGCCACAGCAGATTTTCACAAAGGTAGGATGTGGAAAATGGTAATAGAATGCGAAATGCCCTTCTTTATAGTGCAGAAAAATAATCTTCTACCCCTGACGAAAATTCAAATAGTGTTACTACTGTTTTGTCTTTTGGATTCGCTACTTGTCGTGAAGTCTATGAATTTTTCTTCCTCATCAATTGAGAGTCCTTCAGGAATCTTACTATATGGATCCCTAAACCACTCGTAACTTGCTATCAGTTTGTCATCAGCAAGAAAATACTTTTTAAAATTCTTTGCCAGCATGGCTAAATGATTTTCAATGGTTACAAAATCAGCTTTTACAAGGTCTTTTTCAGCCTTCTAAATTTTAGTACAATCATTCACATCTGCAAACGTTGTTAGGTTTTTTTGCTTTAAACTTCTGTTCCACAATTCTAATTTTCTACAAAAAGCTTTATCACTTGTATCCAACATATGTGTATTTGCTCCTTGGAGTTGAAGATTCAAGTTATTTAATTTTTCGAATATGTCGACCAAGAAGCTCAATTTCCTCACAAATAAACCATCACGAAAATACTCGGCTTCCAGTCGGTTTTCTTCTTCTAGGAAAATGACGATTTCTTCTCCTAATTCATAAACACGTTGCAAGAATTTCTCAAGTGATATCCATCTTGCCTAGCAATAAAATAGTAACGCTGAACGTATATCACCCATGTCTTCACAAAGTGCGGAAAAGATTCTTGATTTCAGGGTCTCGTTTTGATATAATTTGTTACGGTTACAACCTTAGTTAAAACAATATTTAGACCAGGACTCATGTCTCTGGAAGCCAAAGCTTCTCTGTGGATCATGCACTGTGTCCAGACGCACTGAGGCTATTTTTGTTTTGTAAGTGCTTGTATACTTTGGAATCTTAAGGGCACTGAACGAGAGCCCTCGCTGCATATTCCGACGCAGTGTTTCCATTCTATGTTTGCCTTGTTCATAAAATCATTTAAAATAGCAAATAATGCGAGCGCTGTTGCTTTGAGTTCTATTGGTTTGCAGAAAAGTAGTTCTTCTACTACTGACAATTATCACAAAATCGAACATAGGCAATGACGTGGGCACCTTTATTATTATCTGTTGCTTCATCAAGCTGTACTGAAAACAAATTGTCACGCAACTTCGAGAAAAGCTGACACGGTACATCTTCAGCCATATCACCAATTCGAAGAGGAAAAGTATCATTTGAAAGAGGTATAGACAGCAATTGTTTTAAAAATTATCTTCAAACATAGTTTCTACAATCTCAATTGCTGCTGGAAATATAAGGTCTTCACCAAAGGTGTGAGGTTTTATACATCTGGCTATTTTAGATAAAACTTTGTAGGATACAATTAAAGTTTTTCCCAGACAAAGTTTCTTTAAAAATGATTTTAATTTTAATTCGAAGAATTATCTGGGATTGTTCACGTACTCACTATGAAGCGTTTCCAAATGTCGTTTAAGTTTATTAGGTTTCATGCTGTCTGCGGCCAACATTTTTGAGCAAATGATACACAGGGACCTTTCTTCTTCATTTGTTTCAGTACTGGTAAACCCCAAATTTAAATATTCTTGAGAATATTTTCTTGATTTTATTTCCGAAACCAAGCTCGCCTCTGTACTTGTTGATGCTTGACAATCGTATAATGCTCGCATACGCCCGCTTAATAAATTATCCATGAGTCTTCATAAAGCTGATGCCGTAAATATTTAATATGGTGAATTACAATTAAGACGAAAACGTATATAACGTGCGATAGATTCGATATCGATCGACTCCAATGAGAAATGAAACTTGCGTTATCAAACATTTATCTTCTTCCTATTAGAAAACATTTGCTCTGCGCATGCTCGAGACGGCTTCCACAAACCATATTACTTATTTTTTCTCTTTTCTTTATCCATGCTTCTTTTTTATTTCTATTATTATCCAAAAAAAAGTATTCCCAGTTTCTAAATTTAGCTCACCCTGTCTAGGTTAACTTTCATTAAGGAATTTTTATACCTTCATATTCTTTTAACGTTATCTCCCAGTTTGGCTTTCATTTCAAATATGATATCTACGTTTTCCCTTCATCTGTTCACCGCCCACTTGGTAAAATGCCAGATGTGGTAACAGAAAACAAAATATCCAACATGTATATTATTGTTGTACGGGGGGTGCGATGAAAGTTATGATTGAAAATTGGGTCACGAATAATGAACGGTTGAGGAGCGCTGCTCTAAACGAAGAAGCAAATTTTATTCGATACTATACAAAAATGTTTAAAAAGAAGATGAGAGTTTAAGCTAAAAGAACAACCTCTTTTAGTTACATAGAAAAGAGGGCCACATCGCAAAAAGCTAATGAAATTGAGTATGACGTGACTATACAACACTTGTGTACGATGAATTATTGCCACTAAATAAGACAATAAAATCAGAAAAAGATTCTTTCCAAACGACAGCTTCAAAATCGGAAGTAGAAGTTAACGGCCGGAAACTGAAAAATCGTCCAGACTTTGTCTTCCATCATTTCAATGCTCGGTGCCACGTTTTGATGAATATCATTCTAAAATTTATGAAAGGTAGCTGAGATGTTTTTTGTAAACTCCATACTCAATAAACCTTTTTCTTTCGAATGTTCACCTCTTCATATCACGTCAGATTTCTTTGAATGGTCTGAAGTATACTTCGTTGGAGTCTGTCAAACAAGCATCTCAATAATTTCCTTACGAATAAATATAAAGGGATTTAATAAAAACATATTTTCTGGCTGGGGGAGAAATGGCAAAAAATAATCAAACAAAATCGCGCTGATGTGATTTGATAAAATGTTCCTACGTTTTGTTATTGTTTCATTTGAATTTATAATAAAAGAACTGCAGAACTTTCCGGGTGATGCAATATTAATATTTCAATTTATTTGTACGTATTAAAAGCAGTAAGACGTTTCGCATTAAAAGCAAATGTTTTTTTTGAATGAAACTTTGGATAACAACTTGTTATTTGAAGTAAAAAATATTAACTTCTAGTATTAAATTTAATTGCATTTCAAAATGTCGCATATAAATATGCTAGGGATTTAACGATATGTTATTGTTCCTCCTGAAGAGAAATATTCCTATTCCATAATTCAAAACTTGCGAAACGCATAATATTAAAAATTCAAAATAAGCAGCATTACTAACAGGAAAGGGAACAATCTTCATTCATTAATTTTATATGGAAAGAAGATTCGAAACGATTACGTGAAAAATATATGTGCTGTTTATAATGTTTCTGAAGCTTAATCATCGGTAACAAGAGACGATCAGAAATAAATTGTAAAGCCTTTAAAAGGATCTGTAACAACAATAAATAAAATAATGAACTCAGATTTATAAATTAAGAAAGCTAAAAAAGTAATGACCACCAGCTTTCGCCGATGTATGTGAGGCTCAACGCAGAATAAATTGTAAAGCCCTGTAGCCTCCTAAAGTTGTTTAGCAGAATATAAATGGAAATACACTGTGACAGTTGATGAAGAATGTGTGGAATCAATACAGATGGTATTACCATTCATACCATCCACTGAAATCTGTGTGATTTAATGACAGGAAAAGTACTATCTCTCATTTCACCCTATGGTGGCTTCACCGAATACGGTTTTTGATATTTAATATTCACGCGTTGTTCTGTAAATTTTCTAGTTTTAGAATATTATTAATATTTTTGTAGTACTTTCATTAGTACGAATAATAAATAAAACAAAATTCCTTATGCATCCAAGATACTTTTGTGATGTTGCTATATATTACAAACAGGTCATATTTAAAAAATAAAATAATCATTAATTAGATTACCTTACAAATAAATACTTTGTCACTGTGACGTCATATATACTGTTATAAGATATTTCTCTCATATTCTTGTCATGCCTTCGTGGTGTAGTGGTCAGCACACTCGGTGCATATTCGAGAGGTCCGTAATTCGAGTCCCGGCGAGGGCATTGCTCAGTTTTTCATCTCTCTTGTTTTCAAAAACTAAATCATTTCTCTACAGGATATTTAATAAAAAATTGTATTTTTTTTCCTAGGTATTTATTCTGATATTAGAAATCGGAATTTTAATACATGAAAGTGACCAATGAGAAGTTAGTATAATTATCATATTATGCAAAAATAAAATTACACTTTAATAAATTACAAAAAAAAAAGTTCTTTTTAAAAAAAAATATGCTTTTTGAACTTCTACTGTACTAATCCCTGATATGCTTGAAAACAAATAGGTGAAAATATATCGCTAAAAATATCCTTTTTCAGCAGCTAACAATAATTTTTGAGCTTTGAAAAAAGCGAAAGAAATTACGATTCTGTTTCTCAATTTCTATAACGCAAAACAACTCTTCACCCATATTTTTATTTTTTAATTTATCATTTTTATTTTTTAATTTAAAGAAGATTTAATATCTGAGGGAAGTCATGTTTTCGAGTAAATAAGTTACATGTATGTGAACTTTGAATAGACTTCAAGATTTAATTTTTTGATCTCGTAAGGGAATTAATACCAGATTTATTGCTACTGAAATTTAATTTAGCAAATATTTTGAACCGATTTATTACTGAATTATGATCATTGATACGTTATGCAAACCACATCGAAAATCTCTACTAACATGCCAGCTTCTATCCCCCTGAAAACAAACATAAACATATATTGATCTTTTGCTTTCTTTCTGTGTGCTTCTGCTGATTACATTTTGTAAATTTATTCTGTTTTGAAGAGACATGGGATTTACTTTATATAATCTAAATTGTATAGTTTAAAGATTACTTTCTATGAATATTTTATACGGATACTTCTTTTTATTTGAGATTTATTTTATCATTTATTCCTTACTTCGTTAATTTATATTTATTGTTTAATAATATTTATGCACGTTCTTACTTTGATGCTCTTGCTTCAAAAAATACTTCAAAATTCTGGCGTTCTATTCGACTAGATTCCTTTTCAAAATGTTTTATAGTATACATTCTACTATTATTTTTAGGATCTATTTTCATTTTATTCTGTTTATATATATTTTTTTTAAATGCCTTTTCAGTTTCGTTTTTCTTTCATTTTGGATTGTTAAACATCAACAGAAAAAAACTAATTTTGCAATATTAATCTATCCTTTATCTATAAATCTGAAATCTGACTGAGTCATTTAACTTACTGGGTACAGTATAATTTGTTACTTTCCATTCATTTCTGATTTATATTGTTTGTACTTAAGAAGATAGGAAAAGAAAGGGTAAATAAAGCACGGAAGACAAATGATAAAATATAATCTACTTTTTAATTTACATAAAGCTGCACTAAACCTACTTTGTTAAAATATTTTTACATTTATTTTTCTCATTTTTACGCAATTTAATAAATTTTCATTTAGATCCAGTTGGGAAACTCACATTTTTAAATAATTCCTTTGTACTTATATAAGCAAATTTAAATCTCTCTACATATAAATAATATGCAAATAAAACCATTTAAAGTGCAAACTTTGTATCTGATACTCATAAGCACATTACAGCAGACAACATGAATATTTCAAGAATTTCTTATCTTCACAAAAATTAAATTGAATTTGGCGGGCAATTTAAAATTAACGTCATTATTAACTAAAAGAAATTTATTAAAAATGTAGAACAAAATGTGTGTAAATTCACGATCCGAACATAGAGAACATGCCTCTATGTTCTCTCCTAGAATATATTATATAAGAAATATTATATAACGGATGACGTCAATGCAGTATACTTATACTACATTTATAAAAAGCAATTATTAATTCTAAAAACTTTTGATGTATATTAATCTGAAAAATAAATTTGCTTTTACGACTAAAACTAAGAACAAATTTTGTAATAATGATAAATAATGTGCAATCAAGGGACAAATTGTAATGTCTTCTTTTATCTTTTTCCGCTGTGCGCACGATGCCTTTAAAAACAAGTACACATCATTTGTTTTACAGCATAAATAAAAAAAGAAAGAAAAGAAATGGTAAAATACAACACATTTAACGAACATAGCTGAAACTCTTAAATCGTTTATTATTAACCGGTAATCAGAAATCAGAATTTATCCTTTGAAATTATCAAGCGATGAAAAAATAAACAACATTTGAAAATTTCACAATAGCAAATACATTTCTTCAAATAATTGCAGTGTTGAAATAGATCGTTAAATTAATTTAAGTTTGCGCAGAACTTTCGTTTAATTACGTCATTAAATCAAGTTGATGTACGAAGTAAATTCATACTGAATAAAATGATTTAATAATCCTATTGCTTAGTTGTTCTTCACTTGAATCCTAACACAAGCTATTTGATAGACAGAAATGAGAAAATAGTTAAAACTACTCATGTTTTGTACATTTCTTTTGTGTGAGTGCATTAATATTTTTTCAAAGCATTAAATTGCAATATTATTGCAGATTTTAATTTATTTAAAAAGAAAGCTTCCAAAAAGAGCCACATAGATCCATGCAATAACAGATGATTAAATGAAAATATTTAAAATATTATTCTCCTCGGTGCAAAATGAGCATTTTTATTACACAGGATTTTAAATACTGTTTATTCACAACTTTAGAAGTTTGCTCTCTATGCATTTAGGAATTAAGCATATAAGATCGCTGAACAATGATTTATTTAATTAAACCAATATGGATGAGAAATTTTATATGATTTCATGAAATTCCAGTAGAGTATATTATCACTGCTGAAAGGTAAAATTACATATGTAAAAAAATCTGATGCGTATAACACATGACTTCCTTGTAAGGAATATTAATTATACCCATTTTGCATTTCATATAAACGTATTGGATTTAATTAAATCTACTTCATCGATAACGCATGAACCGCAGTAGAATAAATTCACTACATTTGCTTACTACAGCGACACTCTGCCTCTAGCTTCACTAAACAGCGTTACGTCTCATTCATTTTATAACTCATCAAAATGCACAAAAATTCTGTATAACATCTGGAGAATTACCTAATCGATGCCGCATGTTCTATTCAAATACCATATAAAATCTAAAACGATGCGTAAAAGAAATTAAAAAAAAAGATAAAGAAAAAAGGAAAAGAAAAAAAAACTTTTTCACAGACGATTCAGTACTTTTCATTAATTTAGTTCTCACTTCGGGGCAAGGCAGAAAAACATAAAAACTCAAATTATCTATATTAAAAATTACTAATTAAATCTTAAACACTTATTTCCTCGAATAAATTCAAGAATGAATTAAGCATGATTTAATTCGAAAAAATAAAAGCAGGCATTATCTTTGTTGTTGCGAAGCTTAGTTTCTCTAGATTGGGAGCAAATCCAAAATTTTCCCAAGTTTCAAATGTAAAGAAATATGTCCGCCATAAGAAAAATGATTCGGCTTAGCCACACTTAAACAACTATTACATTGCTGATAATTCTACAAATCCTGCATGCAGATTTGCTAAAGGAATAAAAATCGTAACCGAACATAAGTAAAATATAATTCAATCATTTTTAAGCAAAAAATGCACAATTTACCAACATATAAGAATAAAAAAACTGAGCTCACTGAGCCCAGTAACAGAGTGAATATATATCTATATATACATAAATTTATATCCTTCTGTTGCAGCTGATTGCAACCAAAATAGAAGGTGCACATCTACATGTTATACAGTCCTGCAAACAAAATCGCAACATTCTGAAGCTAGTCGTTTTTGAGTTATGCGAGATACGTACATAGATACGTACGTACGTACGCACATACACCACGAAAAAACCTCTTCAGAATCCATTTTAAATCAGTGTTATAACTTTTTGGAGGGAAAAGTGTCCTTTATACTGTTCTTACGTACGTATGCCACTCAAAAACATCGTTAAATTCCATTCGATAGTGGTAAAAATAGATATTTTCGTTGAAATATGGTACCCTAAATTTTCGCGATTACAATTCTTCCTCATTGCTTCGTACAAGGAAGTAAAAAAAAACGTTGAATCATGTTTTGAAACAAATAGACAAAATCCATGTTTTTATTTAAATAACTACTATTGAAGAACAAATTCTAAAATTTGCAAACCTCAGTAAGATCAGGTGCCTAAGGAAAGGTTTTTCTAAAGGTAATTGTCTCATACACGCATTACATATAGCGCTTAAAAACCACTAAATGACCCATGAAATCAGGCCTGGAGTTTTGAACCGGGGGAAACAACTAGTGAAAGCGATACTATCTACACTGGTGAAATAATTTTCGTATTTCATCTACTATCTCCAGAACTACCGGACAGATTTTAATAAAACTTGGTGTGAACATAGGTTGACATAATACAAATAAAATAAACATTCAACAGTTATAGTACACATGTTCGTCTGTAACACTCAATGGGAGCCTGAAGGTCTGAAACAGCGGTTGTAGAAGATACAAAAGAAACAGATTAATAGAGTGTATGGTCCCCTCTTACAATCATACAGGCCTCACAGCGAGATGTCATAATGGAAATAAGGCAGGTTATCAGTGCCTGTGGCAATTGGTCCCACTCATTCAGCAACGCTGATTTCATTTCCTGGATGTTTCTCGGCGGGGGGTTGCGAGTTGCAATTGCGCTCCCCAGAGCATCCCAGACATGCTCTATAGGGTTGAGGTCTGGAGACCTGGCTGGCTAATACATCCGGCGAATATCCTCACTTTCGAGAAATTCGTCGACCAGAAGAGCTCTATGTGGCCTCGCGTTATCGTCCTGTAAGCGGAGCCCACTACACCACGGAAAAGGCGAACGTAGGGTTCCAAGAGCTCATCCCTATACCTCACACCAGTCACATAACATGTGTCAAAGACATGGAGACGTGTGCGGTCATTCAACATGATGCCTTCCCAGACCATTACACCGCCACCGCCATAACTGTGATTTCGCGGACATTGGAAGGTAGGTAGCGGGTCCTTGGCTCTCTCCATATGAATCTGTGTTTAGGCTAAAACGGGACTCGTCTGTAAACAGAACGGTTTCGCATTGCTCCGTACTCCAATCACTATCCTGCGTGCACCATGCTAATCGGACTCTCCTGTCCGTAGACGTGAGCGGGACCCAGACAGGCTGTCTTCTGGAAAACAACCCTCTCTCATTCAGTCTTTTGGAAACAGTCACCCTTGTTACACGGTTTCCTGTGGCTGCATACGGGTCTCGAGAGAGATGAAAAGCTGTAGTCCCTCTATTACGACTCTCTAAAATTAACAAATAGTCTGGCCGTCGTGGCTCTTGAACGATCTTGCTCAGGCTTTCTCTCGATGGATCCAGGACTGGAACAGTATCCTGGAACTATTTCCATGGGTTACACACGACGGTGGGCGTTAAATTAAACTCTCTGAATATCTGGACTTACGATTGGCCTGCCTCTAGCCTCCCTTCAATTCGCCGCCTTATTCTATCTTCTAAACGTTGGTGGTTACTCATTTTTACTTTCCGGATGTGAATTTAACCGATTGCTGCAAGATAACACCAAGAAATTCGCCGAGGTGTGATAGCTTACATAATTCATCTTACCCTCCAGGCGTTTATAAAGCCTGTTTTTCTGCTGGTTCGGCCTACACACACGTGTACGCTTACGTATTTGCCATCAAGATTTGCATTTTTATCTAAAAGCAGTCGTTTTTCCTTCAGTTCAGTTCTTTTCATGCAATTCGATAAAATTTGCAAATTGTCTCAATTTATTTCACCAGTGTACAAAGCCACTGGTGAGAAAATGTAGACAATGTTGTGACAACAATAGAGAGCTCTATTACCTTTCTGTATTACGTTGTAATGTGTTCTGCATTTTTTTTCCATTTGTTTGCTGGTAATAACTTATAAACGTTTCTTGATTATAGGAAATAGGATCACATTTAGATTGACAATAAAGTTCTTACACAGGGGAAAGCATGCTGATGCACATGCTAGGTATCTCATACTTCAAAGCAGTTAAAACGCATTAAATTAAATATCTATGTAATAATTTTTCCCGTTAAAATAACATCTAAAACTGCAACTTTAAGTAAGTTTTATTTGATAGTCTATTATATTAAAAATTTATTTTAATTATTATATATATATGATGATACGATTTTGTTCTTTACAGCAAATTGATGAGAGATGAGTGCTTGACTACGGAAGACATTATTTTTGCAGTCGCGAGTGGATTTAGGATTAGAAGATTACTGAAAATATCAACTACGCAACAGAAGATGCTGGGAACTTTTGAAGAATCACAAAATCACTTGACGTTCCAAATATACATTTATTACCTGATGCACTCCACAACGATGCCAATCTGCACCCCACAATTTTGATGATGACTCACCACACTTTTAAGAAAAACGACCAAACAAGAGAAGTCCTTTAGCTAGCACACATAAGCAAAGAAAGAAGGAGGGTGGTAGGGTCGCCACGGTACTTATAGTAACATTTTTCGTTATGCTGATTGGGTAAAATTCAGCAGTTTTAAGATGGCATAATACGGAATTAGTTTTCAGATATGACGTAGCTAGGGTGAGTTATTACTAACGAGAAAGTACCCAAATTAAAAATAAGCAATCAGGAGGCCTTTTAAGTTGTAATTTTGATTTACATATTTTTTATCTTACATATAATGTGCATATATATATATATATATATATATACACACACATATATATATACACTCACGTTTGTGAAAATTGCCACACCAAGAAGGAATCGTCATAATTGAATGCAATTTAATACACAGTTGAGTGGTAGTGGTACAAATAAATGATTAAATGTTCAAAGCAAACAAACAAGAACAAGAGATCAGAATCAGTATTTTGTGTGGCCACCACGCGCCGCAACAAGTGCTGCTACAC
>KK118408.1:125692-163366 GCA_000611955.2 Stegodyphus mimosarum
TGTGTGTGTGTGTGTGTTTAAAATATAAAATAGAAAACATAAGTTAACATATAGAACTTTAAATTAATTATAATTTAAATTCCTGTTCCCCTTTCCTTTACATCACACTTCTGCAATCATCCACATTGCGAAAATTCTTGCTCAATCTCTGCCAGGACTGAAAAAAAGAATTTTCGAGCTATAAATACTTCAGCTGCGTTCTTCGCATCTTTTTTGCCGCCTAAACTCGCTAGCTAATTGTTGTCAATTCGCTTAACCGCCTTCTTTCATTGTTCTAAAATGTAAATGCGTGTACAAAATTATATGACGTCTTTTGCGCCTACATGTGTGAAGCATATATTATATCTAAGGAACTGCTTTATTCAATCAAAAAATTATGTTGAAATACTATATTTTAACATAGTTCGAAAAGTCCAGTTGCCTTTAAACAGTGAAAGGAAACCTTTTAGAAGTAACCGCCTAGCGTCCCTTAGACACTGATGCAAACCACCAGCTGTTCAAGTGGATTTGCCCATAAGTTGGATATGTTAGTATTTACAGAAGGCTGTAAGGTCTTCCAGTTTTGTACAAAATAAGTAAATTAGAAATGTCTGAATAATGATGACCAGAATAATTTCAGTAAGACGATTTTAAATCATGTTAAACGGAATGAATATTAGTTGTACTATAAAAAATTTGAAACTTGTTGTTATTATGTTATAACTTGTTGCACAATAATTAATAAATGTATTTTTACATTTTAGAAGGCATCTATTAAAGATGTGCTGTGATTATTAAGATCCCTTATGAAGCCTTAATTGTGATAATTTTCCTTCGGAATTTGACTTACTCTTAATCTAGCTTCTTTGCATATACAACCTCCTTTTATTAATTGTTTAGGATAACGTAAAATTCTGCTTACTAAATTTTTAAGACAGTGTTTGTGGATTCAAGTTGTCTTGACTTCAATTTTAATTGTTATATACTTATATTTTTTTATTTACAAGTACATACTATGAAAAATTTCTATGGTCAAAAGTAAATAAAACCTTTAATTTTTCAACCAATACTAAAAGTCTTTAATGAGGAACGGACGTTTTTATGTTTAATTATATTTAAGCATCCCAAAGTAATCAGCAAGTAGTTAACGCAGATTCGCTTGTAGAGGACCTGCCTTTTTTATCAGAATTTATTATTGTATTGCATTGTATTTGCTTATTTCAGTGTATTAATTATTACACTGCTCTACAATAAGAAAATCTGCTTTTGTTTTGTAATCAGTAAATAAGTAATAATTTTAATTGAATTTCATAACTTTGTGCTAGAAACATTTTCATGTTATATTTATTGATGACGACATTTAGTTACACAAAAAAGTGTAAAATTTATTGTATTCTCTTGAAAATACCTTTCAAGAATTCTGACTGTTTTTAATTATTTAATGAAAAGCGATGATAATTATCATTGTTAGAGATACCGTACGAAAGCTAGTAGTCTAGTCTGAATTGGCCAGTAATTATGACGGCTCTGATTAATATCCTCCTATTTCATTTCACTTGAAGGGTTAACTTTGCTGATAACTGGTTTAAATTATAAACGGTATTTTATCTCATGCACTCGACAAAATATAAAGTACATGAAACATCTTGTGTACTGCAACTTATGTGTATAAAAAGAAAGTATTTATGCATACGTAATCACATTTCATACTCCTTTGATAACTTACATCAGAAAATATTTAGATAGTTATACGTTTAAAAAAGTTTCAAATTTCTAAGTGCCTCAGACTTTACGTTAAACTCCATGCACGTCATAGAGAGGGCAGATAGAGTTACCTCATTCAACCGGAAATGAAGTTGGGATCGAAAAAATAAATATTTGAATAAAAAATAGGGTTTTGGAAAAGAACGACTTGCAGTAAAAAGCATGAGAACTCACTTTGCAAAAATTGTAAATGCATTTCTGCTTGCCTTTCGAGCATAAAAAGTACATCTCAAGCCTGAATTAGTTTGATATAAGTCAATATATATATTTATGGAAAAAAGTCCAATTTTCTCCCATGCGTTCCTCCATGGAAAAATTCTAAAATGTTTAGATATGAAAAGCAAACATTTCTGTCACAAGCATCATACGACGAGCACTAAATGACACTTTGAGATGGAAAATAGGTTTAGAAAACTCTAAGAGGGAGAAAGAGCAAAAAAATGTTAGGGGTTAGATTTGAACAGACTTCTAGTCCCAGTAACTGAGGTATAAAAAATAACAAATATAACTTAATCGAGAAAAAATATAGAAAATTTCGAGCTACGAAGAAAAGCTCATGGAAAAAAAGAAGAAATATTAAGTTCTTATTCCATTTGGAAGGTGAAATTCGTTTCTCAAATGGAAAAAGAAAGTAAAAATTGGTTCTATCCTTTCTTAAAGTCATTTACTTTGAACATTTCCTTTTCAACGAAATCAAAAAATACAGAGAAACTGGAGGTCGGTGGAATTCCCTTGATCGCAAATAAAAGTTCAAAAAGCGATGTCATCTGGAGTTGTAAGCCACGCATGATTTGAAATCAAACAAGATTTTATATTTTCCTTTTATTATTTGTCGTGTATCTTAATAGACTTGGTATTTTCTTAATTCTTTCCTTATTTATCTTCTTTTTAAGTGCACAGAGGAAAAGCTGTTTCTAGAAATATTTCTTGACGGCTGTATCCATCGTTATTTACCCTTGAATGTAAAATTAGTTTCACGTTATAGTGTTTAGATCGAATCTTAACTATACAGCTTTAAATAGGTTTTTGAAGAAAATCAGTCGAAGGTCACATTACTTTACCTTGTTTTGGTCTTAAAATACCTTAATGATTCTGAAACCATCGAAATTAACAGAAAAAAATATCTGCAATTTTTCATACCTTTTAGTTAGACTTTATTTTTTGGGGGGTTTGCACAAAAATTTTAAAAATTTAAAATTTTTATTTAAATTTTATTAAAATTAGATTTAAAAATTTTAAAGCAAAATTTTTAAATCTTTTCTTCCTCGAATAATAACTTCAATAATATAATCACTCATATACATGTATGTGAAATGAAAGATTTCGAAATACTGGCAAAGAAAATGCGTCAATATGTTAACCCAAGATGGTAACTTGTGCATTTATTGATCATTGTTCTTCGAATAAAAGGCAGCTGTGAATATTCACACAATCATTTATTAGCTGCATAATTTGTTTAAAAAACAAAATAAGGTGATATACGAGCTTAAATACATGAGCATTTACTGTTCCAGAATTACAAATTACGTTTCATAGAGCTGTAGGATGGATGTTTTCAAAGTTCTTGGAATTTAAGTATATATTATTTTTATTTCTACAATTTTCGTCCAGTATTAGAATGCAGGTTTCAACATAATCCACATTTACTTGAATATATTTATCCTAATGAAAAACTAATTTTTAAGTCGTCTTCAAAGAACGTTTTCGTTGTCTCCTCAATGCACCTATTTAGGGCATGGTTAAACTCTCAAACTGAACATCTCGTAGGACCTGAACTTGAGTTCAATTCCTTTAAGTTTAGAAACACCCTACGTAGTTAACAAATGAGAGGCAGTGGGCAACATGTTAAAAGAAACAGTCAGAACAAAGCGTATATTGTTGCAAAAACTATTAAATCAAAGACAGTGAAGTTACGATTATGTTTTACATCAATTAATTAATCTCCGAGAGTTACGGGTTTAGCCCTGAAATTTCAAAGTTCCTTAAAATGTCATGAATAAATGGTATTTTCTTGAATGTAATTAAAAACGACTCCTGACTTTCTACTGTAATTGTTTTACAATAAACATCCAACCAGCAGTCGGATACATTAAAAGCTGGCAAAAATTTCCATGTGCACTAGCCACCGTTCAATGCAGAATTTGACGTCCATAAAGCTGAGAGAGTTTGTAGATTATAGTAAAATTCTTGGCTGAAAGTTTTGTTTTATAAGTGCACGTAATATAACCGTTATATAAGAATCATATGAAAGGGATTAATTTTCAAATGCTGTAGTTCAGAGAGATTTATTATAAGCATGTTACTATCTTTAGAATAGAAAAATAAAATAACAAAATTAAAAAGGAAGCATAAGGGGCTGTTGCAGCTTACAGTTATAAATTTATCTTATATACGTATAAGGCAAAAATATGTAAAATTAAAAATAATAATAAATTTCAGGAAATGATAGTTGTCACAATCTTAATAATCTGACGTATCCTAGAAGCATGTGGGAAATAAGAAATATAAATATATATAGTATATATATGGCAACAGTAAAATATTTAAATAATCATCTGTCAATAAACAAGAATATTGTATAATTCTAAAAGTCTCATTTTATTATTTACCAACGTCGAGAGATCATGTCTATCTATTTTAATGATAATTTGTGTTTTTGCTTCGTCTGTGTATATGTATGACAAAATATTTGCATTAATTTAAGAGTTTATCTATTGTATCAAAGCATTATTTCGTTTTAACAGTTCAAGTAAACGTATAGGTTTCCATTTTAAATTACCAGGTTTCTATACATCTATTAAAAAATCTGATGTTTACACCACATGTCTTCCTTGTACGGAATTTTAAATCATAAGCATTTTTTCCTGCTTTCATCTAAGCTTATTGAACTGAATTAAATCTACTTCGTCGATAGAGCATAAATCAGAATATAATAAATGCACTTTTTAAAATTCCCTATATTTATTTATCATAACAATACTCTGGCACTAGGTTCATTTAACAGCGTTAAATCTCATTCATTTTATAACTCAGAATGCAAAAATATCATATCATCTGAAGAGTTACCTAATCGTTGCCACATGTTCAGTTCAAATACTAAAATAAATCTGAAATGATATATAAAAGAAATTAAACAAATAAAAAAGAAACAGTTTTTCACAGACGATTCAGCGCCGCTTACCTTATGCGCATGCGCTACTTATAAACATTCTTCTCTCTCTGAGACAGACTGGCTACGATATTTGCTGCCAATACGAATACTTAATCCTCGAATTTCATTAGAGATATATTTCTCATTCAGTTAATTCAGGTCTCACTTCGCGACAGATCAAAACACATAAAAACTCTAAATATGTTCATTAAAAAATTGAAAGATATAAAAAAACATAAAAGACCAAATAATAAAACAATTAAAATTAGAATTCTTGCGCAGAAACAACCAATTCGGCTAGCAGGCATGAACGCAGACTTTTTGGTACACTAAACTAAAACTTTCCTTTTGGTTCCACTCCACAAAAAGACTTCACATTTCCGATTAGTTTCAAATGTAAACAAATATGACTGCTATAAGAAAAATTAGGCTTAGCCGCACTTAAACAAGAACAACATAATTCAAACATCTTCAAACCAAAAAATGAGCATTTACCAACGCATATGAATCAAAAAGTATGATGTGTACACCATATGACTTCCTTGTACGAAACATTAAATTATACGAAATTTTTCCTGCCTTTCATTTAAAGTTATTATCTTGAATTTCATTAGAAATATATTTTCCTTCAATTAATTCACTTGTCACTTCGCGAGAACGCAAAAATACGTAAAAACTCAAATTATATATATTAAAAATTGAAAAATGTAGAAAACCATAAAACACCACATAGAGTTAAAGCAATTAAAAAATTTCTTTTACAAGTAAAATTACAATTTCTACGCAAAAACAAGCAATTCGGCCAGCAGGCATGAGGGCATATTTTTCGGTGCGCAAAACTGAAAGTTTACGTTAATATATTTTCATTACCTTCCTTCATTTTTTTTATCCAATGTACTTAATTTTGAATTCCTCATTTTTATGCGCCGAAATTAATGTACTTCACTAACGTTATGTTACCAAACAATTTTTGACTACTTACAATTACTCTTACTAATCTCTCGGATTTCTGAAATTTTCAACATGTAACATTTTTGAAATTTTAAATATAAAAACAAAACCATCAGTACATTTTGTAAACTTTTATACTGTTTTTTAGCTTTTTCATATTTATTTCATTGTCTGCTATACGCCTTTGTAATGCATCTGTAATATTTTTCAGGGATTTCTGCTTAGCTTTATTGATTTATTCGGAGATTTGTAATAGTTAGGTTTGCAATTACATTGTTTGTTTCTCTATAAAAAATTAAAGAAAATATTAATATTTTTTCTCATATCACCAGTTTATATTATTGACTATCTAAAAAATTGTTTTGGTGATTATTTATTACAGCTTTATGCAATTCATGGCTCTTTTTAGTCAATCAGTAAACTTTATAACTATTTAAGATTTACCTACATGTTAATTGCTTTACTATCTTTTATATTTTCCCAACCTATAACATAGGTAAGGGAGTTGATGCTTGCGGTCCAAAAATTCCATGGTGAGTTTTCAGTGAACAACCACTAATTATATTCCCAGAACAGGTTTTTACTATTTTTAGAATAACGTCTGTCTGTGTGTCTACATGTATGTGACAATTTTTTCAGTTACGATAACTCTTATATGAAACTTTTAAAAGATATGTTTTCCGTATTTAAACTATCTCATAAAAACAGCAACCGAAAGTGGTAATTTACTTGAAATTCATAAAACCCTTTTATACTAACGAGACATTAAACCGAAAGATCGCACATGAGCTGACGGCTCCGCTAATGGATTGGTTTGGTTTATTTGATTATTCCAAAGCATTCAAGGGCTATCTGCCTAAAAGAAGGTAGGCCTTCATGAAGGACGTTCTGAAGGAAACTGGATCGTATACACATTACACATGGGGAACTACGGAAACGTTCATGCAACCAAGCCCGTTCGCGAGATTCAAACCTCGGATCAAACTACTAATGTTCAACGACTTTACCGCATGACCGCTGATGGGCCCCGCTAATGGAAATAAATGGAAATATTTTTATAATGATGTAAGTCTGTATATATAGCAACACTAAGCATTCTGTTGTACGTTATCGTGAACACTTGAAGACGTATGTTATGGCAACACGTAACACTCAATCGTATATAGAAATCTATGGCAGCACTTAATATTCTATTCGGAATTCTAAAGATATGCCGTTTTAAAAAATTTTGTTTTAAATTTGTTTCAAAAACTGCTAAGTCATTGGCTTGTGAGTTACAAATATTTTATATCCAGAAGACATAACATAGCAATCAATGCAGTGCTTTTTAATCAAACCATGAGAACGGATGTGTGCATGAATAAGTACAGTTATCTTTGTCCTTTATATGGGATAAAAGAATAATAAAAAATAAATAATGGCTATAACTAACACTGGGCCATAAGGTTTGTATTATTCTAACAAACAAGCTAACAAATTATATTTTATTTACAAACAATGAACCGGAAGTGATAATTTACTCAAAACTTGCTGCTGTTCCACCAGTTCCACGCGTAAACACAGAACTGGCGGAAGTAATGTGCTAATCACATAAAATTTTTTATCCATAGTTTTCATCTATATTAATTTGTCTTGCTTTATTTTCCGCTGCTATTCCGTGAATAACGTAGGAGTGGTCCATATAGCTTTTAAATTGACAATAGCATTATTAGTTGTGTATGCTTTTATGTTCCTAAATGACAAAAAGTTCAAGTTATACACTTAGAAATGTCACTGGTAATGATTGATTATGTATTAAGTGTTGCTCTCTCCTGATACTGAAATAATGGCAGAAAAATAAAATGAATATGTAAGGTATCTTCATAAGTATACATAAGGTACCTTTTAGTAGTATGAAATAAAAATTTCCTACTACTGAACATACCTTAAATATGAATAAATCATTTAATTATAATTAAGAATTGTATTCATATATAAGGTACCTTCTCCTTCCTTATATAATGCTTTCGTGGTGTAACGGTAGCACACTCGGCACGTATCGAGAGGTCCCGATTCGAGTCCCATTAACGCACTGCACATTTGTTTTAAGTCTCCAGCATCAAAACGAACTAATGACTCTACACATATTCCCCTTACTCTATCATTTTTGCACTTTTTAACTTACTAGCTTTTCTCATTTTTTCATATTCCGATGATTATGTCTCGGCTTACATAACTGTGTTTCCAGTAGCACAACAGTTTTACATAAAAACTACTTAATTCACAGTCATTTGTAGTACTTTGGTCTAAATTTAACTTATCTGTAGTGATAGTAATTTGATCTTTTGCAAAGTAAACATATGAGCCTATACGAAACAGTAATAATAAATGATCGTACAAGATGAGTAATGCAATAATTAATAAATTATAATAAAAATAGTTATTAAAATTTTTTCATCTGGATACTGATAAAAATTTAAATTGAAATTCTTAAATAAAAACCATTTTTTAGTTTTAAAAATAAAAAAACCTTTTATTTTTTAATGTTTAATCTTAAATAATTTTTTATTTAAATTTAAAAATGATAAAAGAGTTAACATTAGAAAAATATACGGATATTTATGATCTCTTTCCTCGACTAAAGCAAGCTTTGAACAGAACACAACACTCCCGGAGTTAGTGAGATATTACAAAAAGGGGATGAAAAATGCTAAATACAATGGAACTGAAAGAGCTGAAATGAATGCAAGAATAATATAATAATACGCACTGTGCCAAAATATTAAACCTGAAAACAATTAAAATTCAGTAGGTCTAAATACGTTTTATAAACACACAATATGTAAATTATATTGTAATAAACAAACAATCTGTAAAGATACAGTTTGTAAATTAATTTTTTATAGGCACCTATACATATATACCTCCAAAAAGGTTTTTCTCAGCAGCACTAAAAATTGATAAGAACATGTAGTTAATTGTAAAGGTATTAATGCTTTTTAAGAAAATCAAAATTGGAAACTCTTAGTACATTCCCCATTTGACTATAAACTCAATACTTATTAGACATAATTAAACTAGATTTAATTATGGCAAAGTATGCATTGTCTAAATGCCTCAGACAAGAGATGCCTTCATTGGAGACCTTTTTGAGTGAAAATGTTTCGTATTACATTACTCATGGAGGCAAATAGGGAAATTCTCATGCATCTGTTCAGACGAAAGAACCCTGGTCGAACTGCCAGTTACCTTTGATTTTACTGTTTTGCAACTGGTGGGCTATTTAATATTGATATATTAATATCAATAAAGCAGCAGAACATGGATAATGTTCGAAATCATAAATATATTTATTTAGGAGTTGATTCAGTAGATTCCAGAATTGTCAGTATGATGTCTCTTAGAAATCTTTAATTCGGGTTACGAAATGGAGCAAATGGTTTCAGCATTATCAGCAGAAAAAATAATATATTCATTAGCAAGTATGCAGTTTCAAAAAAAACAGACCCAGATTTTGTACTGCTCTGCTGATTTTTACTTTCTGATACTTTGTTCAGAAGACGAAGATTTGCCATAGAATCTCACCTTTCTGCAGATTAATAGATAGCAACAAAAAGGATTATATTCGCTTAAAATCTAGGACTTTTAACACAATCTAAGCTAATCTTAATTCAAAATCTAGTCTGAGCATTTCGTAAAAAGGATTATTTCCAAAGAATATTTTGCATCTATTCCGTTTGATCATTACAGCGAGTAAATTATTTTTCAGATTTATTAAACTTCTTCAACATAGTGGATCTAATCTTCCGACTATGATGATCAAAGAACACATTATATACCACCTAACTACATAGCTCAGTTACTAGACGTCGTATGGTTTAGAGTACAATTAGGAAACAACGCGACTAATCTGACGTTCTCATAAAATATACCAACAGAGGTAGCTGATTTGAGCAGAATCATTCGAGGACTCAGACTGATTTCCATGTACTGCAAGTGCACTGAATACTTTCAGTTAACAGCATGTAGGACAAATTTACAATGTATTCCCTTTATGGTTTGTTAGTATCAAGCCGCATAAAGCAATTATAAACAAATGTAACCTTTAAAAATCAATTACGGAATTCAACAAGTGGATTCAGTGTTTTGTTCATCAGATCTTAGCCGGACCGAACATTTCTGGAATCATTAAAGAACATAGTTAGCTACCCTATCGAACCCTTCAAAATAACTTAATTACCTTTAATTACGTTATGTTTAGTTACATTTTTATGCACAATTGAAGTTTAGGCGTGCATAGACATGTTATCAGAACTACAGGCTGAAGTATGTGATAACATAATTTACAAATTAAAGAGACCATTCCAACCTTGATTTAACATAGAAATGCATGCGTTATATATTGAATATTTGTGCTTGAATTATTTTTATGCAGTTATTTATCCTCGTCTCTCAGTAAATTAAACTTCTACAAATTAATAGCTTACAAGTTTTAAGAAAATGTTTGTCCAGAAAAAGTACCATAAATTATATTATTATCCACCTTTTTAGTTAAATGTTTTGTTTATGGAAGTTTAACCCGCATCTGAAATCCGTCAAACCCTTTTCCAAGAGATAATGCATAAATATCCTTCCAGATTATTTGAGAGAGAAAAATTTAATAACAAAATTTGTTACATTATGGTAACACCTAGTTGCTACGGACATTGCACATTGCCTTTTGGCATACGGAGTCAAGGCTATTTGAGATTTAAAAGCACAAATACAAGAGTTTTCTGTATTTGTTATTATTGCTCCATAACAACATCACTATTTGTATCTGTATTTGTCTTTGCATTATCTCCGTTACACGTTTTATTATTTTGGGCATCCACTTATGTTCAAATATTGAGTATTCTGTCTGTAATATAACTTTTGTTGTTGCATGTATAGCATTTTTCTGTTCATGTATGTTCTTTGTTTTGTAGTAGCTGCATCCGCCCATACAGAACTCAGGACGTTCTAGATTTACAGAGGACAACTATACGCTAAGCTTTCTAAATTAAATTTAGTCTTTCATCTATATTCTAATAATCTTTATCGAATACATAATTATACTTCTAATTCGTTTGTCATGGATAAAATAATGACAGAAAAATATTTTAAATAATAAATAAAATAAAATAATGTATATTGAACAGCTGGCGTTTTTCGGTCAATGTATAGTATTATACCATACAATTTTCCTTTAATTTTATTTCACGTTCTGAGCAGAGGTCGAATTATAGTGTCTAAATTCTGCAATGTTAAAGACTGAAAAGCAAATAGTTACAGACCATAATAGACTGCAAAACGAGTTAACGCACTGTCTTAAAATATACAATTTTATAAACGTACAACAATGAGTCTGTAAAGTTCCATTATGGTAATCTAACCGTTATTATGATTTAGGTCTTTACTATCATTTCTCCTTTCCTTTTTCCTATCAGAATGCAAATCAGGTTTATAGTATTGTTGCGTTTTTTTTTCTTCAAGGTTCGTGGATTTGGAGTGAATAACGATGGCGACACTTGATGAAGTATCAAAACACATTTTATTGGCCAGTATTTTACAAGACAGCTCCAAAATCACGCTTACAGTCGTCGAACTACTATAAACACGCTGAGACAATCAGCGACACAGCCTTCAGACTATCAGGCTGTAACGGTGCAGACAGCTTCACGGCAAAGCACACAGTACAGCTCCCGACTCTGCTCAGTCGTTCTCGGAACTCCACGTACTCTCGAGACTGACTCTCCACGCTAGAACTCGCGATGCACTCGACGATACGCTAGAGTACAGCTCCCGACTCGGTTCAGTCGTTCCCGAAGCTCAACACACTCTAAGATAAAACTCGACGATGCACTATCTCGCGATACACTAAGAAACGCTCTCGATGTAGTCGAGGACCAACTAGACACTCGCTTACTGACTGACTATCAGCTCGTTAGACGAAACGCCAACTTACTCTCCGCGTACCAGCTGGGTTTATATAGCTTTTGGCTTGTATTCGAGAACGTTCTGGGCTAAACCGGGATGAACTCGTTCTAGAAGGTTCTCCATGCGTCTATAGCATATCGCCAATTTTGTCCCCAAATGGGCGATTTTTCACCAAATGTGGCAACCCTGCCTTTCTTTACCATTTTATGGCAACCCTAAACCTGCTTTGCGGGGAAGCTATCTTACCGCACCTGGACATTTCGTAACAGTATCTAATCTCAGGATTTTCGCATTGTAAGACGCAGTATGTTTCTGACTCGCAAGACTACATTATTACGTTTCTGTTAGCTAAGATAAGATTGTATTATTCGGTTTACGTTATAGTTGTCGACGTTTAAACTGTTACACGGGTGAGAAATTTGAACCTAATTTACATTGAATCAGTTGTATAACTTTTGGCTACTAGACCTGGCTTTAAATTTAAAACTGACTTTTACTTTAAGTTACCTCGTCACAAGTGTTGTTTGGCTTGTAAGCACGACACATGCATTTTATGTTCAGGTTCTGATTAAAAAAAGTTTTTTAAACCTTCTTAAGACTTTGCAGTTAATTCTAGACACAATAGTAATTCGCTTTATGTCTTCACGGGGATAGGACTTCTTTTTATATTTGCAAAAATCTCTACGAGGACTGTAGTGTAATCAAAACAGCATGTAGAAAGATATAATTCTGCTATAGAAAATACAGAGTAGCGCAGCATTAAGCTTGGTATAATATTTCCTTATTCAGTACCTTTCTTAAAACGAAGTATTAACTTTCCAGTAACCTTTGAGGTCTTAAATTTTAAAACATTCCTTTCTATAGGAACTGGAATATTTAATTTACTGCTTATTTAGTTCACTGTTTTCAGATACGATGATCATATATGGATATCTTCAGTCACTGTGTAAGGTTTCTCCTTCAATCTCTTGACCTTTTTCGTGAGCATAAACTGTGAAACCTTATGTGGAGGACAGTGAGCAGATCTAGGCTATGTCCTTTAGTGTTGCAGAAACTACAAAGTCAGAAGGAGGGTTTAAAAGTGACCCTTTAATTCAAATATTTACAACTCTTCAAATTGAGAGTAAGCCACTACTTGGGCTGAACTAAAATAATATTAAAATAAGGTGTGTTAACAAAATTCAATTCCCTAACTTAATTCTAAGTAGGACGGCGAGGGAAGCTTACTCTTAGTGAAATGCAACAATGCGAATTTCACTAGCAAACACTAGTAATTGCAAATGCCTATAAAGGCGAACTTTCAGTAGACAGAGGAAATCTTGGCGCGCACAGCCTTACGGCGATAAATCCAAGGCACTGTTTTTCCCCTCGTTAACTCCTGCCTTTTAACTGCTAACAGATATATGCGATTTGCATAAATATCTCACTCGCGCTAAATTCGGGCAGCAACTGAAACTTTGAGAATTCGATAGGAAAGTTCAAACTAAAAATAATTTGGTTAATTAAAATAATGAATGCTACAAAGTTGCTCCCAGAATTTAGTAGTCTGAAACTAAGTAGCCTAAAATCGGCTTTTAGTGAAGATGCTAAATTCTAAATCTAAATTTTCCTTCCTATTCGCCATCCTTTACAATTGTAAGTTTTAAATTTAGTTTAACTCTCTGTTTGTGTCTTAGATATTTTAACATAGAATATCTTTTTCCGTCTTCACATCAAAAAGATCCATCAGGAATTTGGCTGGATTCTATCTGGTTCCTTCCAATCTGGAAGGAAATAAATTTTAATTTCATGTTATAAGTACATTTCACCTGAAAAGTACAACATTCCCTTCCTCTGATGCTTTCCGTAATGACTTTTTATTCGCGCTTTAGGTATTCGCGTTTTTTATTTTCTATTAGCGCTTTTCGCCAAACGCATTCATTTTACACTCATTCATTTTTAAAACTTCCCCCTTGTTCTCTGGCCAAATGTGGTGTTTGTGAAAAACACGCAGTTTTACTTTGTCAAGTGTTCACAACTACCACCTGACTTCAATTCTATTGGGGTTAATTCTTCGACTTTCAAGACCTCAGACTTCCCCTAAAACAAATCTGAAATGCCCTGAGGTTCTAACATGAAATGAACTTTAAACTTTTGTGTGAAACCAGAGAACACTACGTACAACATTCAAACATTTCAATTGCATTTCATACATATAATTCATTCTTTCAATCTTCAATTCAAATTTTCTTTAAATGCTCATTGCGTTAAATAACACTTATATATTCACTTTCTAATTTAGCGCGCTTTACGCTTTTACATTACATTTTAATTTTAACTTGCGTATCCTTTACGCTTTTCCAAAATATTCGATATAAACAAAACCAGTGCTTAAGGCTTACAACAAATCATGCATTACATAGAAAACAGTTTTACATTAAATGCATTCATTATTTATACATAGAAAAATATAATACAACAGTTTTGCTATACAACTTACGTACTAGTTGCTTTTAATTAACACAATTCAATTTCCTATTTACAGAGAGTCTTTTGACTAAAATCGATGAATCCCATGTTCTGGATTACAAAGAACATTTCACGAAGTCTCACAGTTTTTCAACTGAACTCTCGAATTTCTTCCGCTGCATAATTAAGTTGTTCCTTCAAGCGTGTCCTTTACGCTTTCGGCAACCGGCTTTTGACTCGGGTAACTTCCCTTTTAAATCTGCAACTTGCACTTAAATCAGAAACATAACTGTGTGAATTTTAAAAGAAAATAAAGAATCTACTTATCTTTCTGCCAGTCTTTTAGGCGTTTTTTTGTCCATTCCTGAAAGGTTGGATATACTGTGGCTTGGGCTATTCTTTGCTTGTTACT
Source organism: Stegodyphus mimosarum (assembly GCA_000611955.2). Lineage (NCBI taxonomy): Eukaryota > Metazoa > Arthropoda > Arachnida > Araneae > Eresidae > Stegodyphus > Stegodyphus mimosarum. Next base: position 140,335 of record KK118408.1, read on the forward strand.
CCTAGATTGAAACTCTGGGGCCGCCTTTCGTTTGGTCGATCTTCTTTCCTCCAGAAACACCTTGTTGGGACGAATGGTGGGTGGCGCTTTCCGTTTGTGCTGAAGTCTTTGCTCCCTCTCCAGACTGGCTCGTTCCTTCTCCTGCACTCGTAGGCTCCTTCGTTGTGGGTTGGCACCTTCGGCGGCTCGCTTCTCGCCGTTCTGTTCCCTCCGTAGTGGTGGAGCTTTCATAGTGTTTTCATTTGGACGTTCCTTCCTTAGACGCTTTGGTCGCTGAGACTGTTGCTTAGCGTTTGTCCTTTTTTCTTTTTGGGGTGGTCTTTTCTTTGGCTGCGGCTTCCTCTCTTCTGGTAACCTCCTTTTCAAACTGGGTTCTCTTGTTTTTGAGGGACCTGGTTGGGGCTCTTGAATCTTAGAAAAATTCTGTGAGGCTGGACCCTGCAACATGTCTTTCAAAATATTATTATTAGCTCTTCGATAATAATGTTTAATTTGATCGAAATTTGCCACAGTCTCTTCGCCCTTCTCATTCTTTAAATATGCACGGCATTCAACTATTCTTGTAATTTCAAAAGGACCATGCCATCTTGGGCAAAATTTTGCGACCTTATCTTTTGCTGCGCATGAAAGTGCGTGGGCTTGTTTCAACACCTCCTCCCCCACTTTATATTCTACGGTTCTTCTTTTTGAATCGTAGTAAATCTTTTGTTTCTTTTGCGCTTCCCGGGAGCACTTTTCTGCCTCCTTCAACATTTTTTCTATTTCACCCATTTGAAATTCCGGCGCTCTATCTTTCACATAAAATAATTTATCTAAGGGGGTCATTATCTTCCTGCCCAAAAACAATTCGGCGGGGGATTTCTTCGTTGTCTCGTGCTTAGCCGTTCTGAGGGCGAATGCAAATTCTTCGACGCAGTCATCCCAGTTAGAATGGTGCTTTTGCACATAATTTCTAATCAATTTTACAATATTCTTATTTACCCGTTCCGCTATATTTGATTGTGGGCGGTAGGGTACCATTTTCATATGCTTAATGCCCAACTTGTCACACATCATTTTAAATGTACTGCTTACAAACTGGGGACCATTATCGCTAATCACCCTCGCTGGACATCCATATCTTAAAATATATTTGTTCAAAAACGAATCTGCAACGACTTTTGCTGAAGCCCGCTTAAGTGGTATCAACTCAACCCATTTACTGAAATGATCCACAATGACTAATAAAAATCGTGCCTTATTTACATGACTCCTGGGGTAGGGGCCTAAGAGGTCAATACCAATTATTTCATTGGGGAACCTAGACTCAATACTAGTTAATAACCCGGCCGGGCGGAAATTTACGTCATTATTTATCTGACACGTGTGACAAGTCTGGCAGTAATTTTTAACTATCTTTTGTAATTGCGGAAAATATACCGCCTCGCGTACGCGTTGTATTGTTTTTCTAATTCCAAAATGGCCCGAGACAGGCGAATCGTGGAGCTCTTGCAAGATACTTAAAATTAATTTGGCCGGGATGACTGGTCTGTATTCACTATTTTGATTCGTAACTTTAGTATAAAATAAGAGACCATCAATGATTTCATAGTTCTGTGCTCTGCTTCGTATTGCATTAATGTCTATATGCTGGAAGTTATCTGGGTCTTTTAAATAATTATAAATATTTCCGAATTCGGGATCCCTAGCAATTTCTTCTATTACAGTCTCTCGAGAGTCAATGACCTTTGCCTGAAGCATCGCTATTTTTACTTTCTCGCCGTTCTCGTCTAACTTTATTCTAGATAATGCGTCGGCCACTACATTGTCTTTTCCCGGTGTGTGTTTGATAATGAGATTAAATTCTTGCAACTTTAGGGTCCACCGAATTAAGCGTGGCGAAAGATTCTTTCCTGAAAATAATCTGGTAACTGCCGCATGATCTGAATATACTGTTACGGGAGAACTCCCAAAATATACACAAAATTTTTGAACAGCTGCGAGCACTGCTAAAGTTTCACGCTCCGTTGCCGAATAATTTCTTTGCGTATCATTCAATGTACGACTAAAAAAGGCAATCGCTTTTCTATTTTGTGTTAACACGGCTCCGATTGCGTAATCTGATGCGTCTGCATAAATTTCTAGACCCTTGTCTTTCTCTGGGAACTTTAGAACCGGTGCATTAATTAAAGATTCTTTTAACTTCTCAAACGCGGCGTTTGCTTCTGAAGACCACGCAAAACGAACTCTTTTCCTTCTCAACTTTAACAATGGTTCAGCAATTTCTGCGAAATTTTTAATAAAAATTCTATAATATGAGCACATACCCAAGAAAGTCGCTAACTTTTTGGCTGTATTCGGAATTGGGTAATTTTTCACTGCTATAACTTTAGATTTATCTGTTTCGATCCCCCTTTGAGAAATTTTGTACCCTAAATATTTGAGTTCTTTTGCCGCGAATTTACATTTCTTAATGTTCACTTTAAGTCCTGCATCTTTCAAAAGAGTAAAGACTTCTCGAAGGTCTTTAATATGTTCTTCCAGCGACTCTGAAGTAACAATTATATCGTCAAGATAAATAAATGTACTTTTTCCTATTACCGGCCTTAAAATTTTGTCCATGCACCTCTGAAACGTGGCCGGGGCTCCCGACAATCCAAAAGGCATACGCAAAAAGCCATATGTACCGTATTTTGTTATGAATGCTGTTTTGTGAACATCTTCCGGCTTTATGCTTATCTGAAAATATCCGGATGTCAAATCTAGCGTGGTTATGTATTTTGTTGATTTAATACTTCTTAGAATTTCATCAATTACCGGAAGTGGGTAAGTTGGAAATTTTGTTATACTATTAAGCTTTCTGTAGTCAATAGCGAACCTGTACCTTAATGGATCAGTTAACGGCAAATCATTATTTTTCTTACATAAAACCACCGGACTCGCATATGCACTAGAAATAGGAGTTATTATTTTGTTTCTTAACATTTCATCAATATGGTATTTTATTATTTCCTCCTTAACTTTGTCGTACTTGTAAGGACGCTGACGTATAGGTTCATCCGTAGTTAATTTAATTTCGTGTGCTACGATCTGGGTGAATCCTGGAATATCATCAAATAAATCAGCGAAATTACTTACCAATTCCCGAAACTTGTCCTGTTCTTCGGGCGTTAGATGGCTTAAATCCACTTCAGGGGGAGGTGTTGATTTCTTTTTAACTGGGTCCATGGTTACTTGCAAGGTGGAGTTTTCAAAATCGATTTTCGCATCCACAGCTGCAAAGAAATCTGTTCCTAAAATAACCGATGCTTGGAGGTTCTTCACTACAAGAAACATAATTTTTTTTTGTTCTTCGCCGATTTTGATGTACAGCTCGATTTTTCCCATGCATTGACACGTTTTTCCTTGGGCTGCTACCACCTTCATTCCTTCCACGCTATGCAGACGATATCTACGAAAGTGCTTCTTAAAAAATTCTTCTGCCAAACAGCTTCCTTGAGCGCCGGTATCCAACAGAGCTGTAGCGGGTACGTTGTTAATTAGTAACTGCAGTCTCGGTAATTCAATGTTTCTCACCATGACCGTATTTAGCTGTACTTCAGAGGGATTTTTCTTCTCCTCGGAACATTGCACCCCCTTCCCCGCAATATTCCTTAGTAGTTTAAATGCTTTGCGGGTGTTTTCTTCTGTTGCTGGCTTCTGCCTGGGGAGAATGATTTTCTTCCGTAGTTGGAATTATTTTGTTGGCGCTGTACTTGGCGCGGTTGACCGCTCGCATTTTGACTGGTACCAGTAGTTCTCGGCCATCGTCTGTTTCTTCCTTCGGCATTCTGGTTCCCCTGCAGCCGCTGTTCATACGATTGTCTCCGTTGATTTTCGGCCGCTCGCCGGCTCTCGAATTGTACGGCGAGTTCAAACAGCTTGTCCAGCGTCACGGGATTTCTTAGCTCCATGAAATCTTGTATAGATGGTAACAATCTGGGCAGGATTATCTGGATAATCTCCGGGTCCGGCCTCGTGCCATACAATAATTTAAAGACTTGTATTTTTCTCAAAATAAATTCCGATAGTTCATCCACCCGCTGTTGATACTTGCTAAACAATTCAGCTTCGAGTTTCGCACGGTCTTTAACCACAGGAAACGCTCTCAAAATTGCTAGTTTAAAATTCTCGTACGTGTAAGTCGGCGTTCCTGGTTCTCCCAGCAGACATTTTCCGATGCACTTATACCAGGTCGCTGCTTGGCCCCTCAATGCTCCTGTCGCTAATATGACCTTCTGATGTTCCGGAACTGGATACAGCAAAAAATGCGCTTCTAACTTTTCCAGGAATGTGTTCACAGGTCCTCTGGCATCAAAAACTACTGCCGGCTTCATGGCTGCTCTGATGGTTTCCACTATGAATCCAAATCCATCAGGCATTGCAGCTGTATTCTGGGATGTAGTAGGCATATTCCAACTTCCTTCCATCCTTTTAGTTGTTCGGGCGCCAGTGTAAGGTTTCTCCTTCAATCTCTTGACTCTTTTCGTGAGCATAAACTGTGAAACCTTATGTGGAGGACTGTGAGCAGATCTAGGCTATGTCCTTTAGTGTTGCAGAAACTACAAAGTCAGAAGGAGGGTTTAAAAGTGACCCTTTAATTCAAATATTTACAACTCTTCAAATTGAGAGTAAGCCACTACTTGGGCTGAACTAAAATAATATTAAAATAAGGTGTGTTAACAAAATTCAATTCCCTACGGCCTACAAAAGTAGGACGGCGAGGGAAGCTTACTCTTAGTGAAATGCAACAATGCGAATTTCACTAGCGAACACTAGTAATTGCAAATGCCTATAAAGGCGAACTTTCAGTAGACAGAGGAAATCTTGGCGCGCACAGCCTTACGGCGATAAATCCAAGGCACTGTTTTTCCCCTCGTTAACTCCTGCCTTTTAACTGCTAACAGATATATGCGATTTGCATAAATATCTCACTCGCGCTAAATTCGGGCAGCAACTGAAACTTTGAGAATTCGATAGGAAAGTTCAAACTAAAAATAATTTGGTTAATTAAAATAATGAATGCTATAACTGGTGCCTGCATTCATTCATTTTAATCCATCTCAGTTAAATATCATACATACTTTTGTCTTGCAATTTGGGAGCCCTAGGAATTAATTTTGAAACTCCCCCTAAACCATCAAAGCAGAATTTCTTATAGTCCATGAACAGTGCATTTTGATGAAAACCAGATTTCAAGCAGTACTTAAGAAATATTTATAAAAAAACTTTAAATTTAAGATGACAGAAGTTAAATGTTTGAAGAAAATATTAAACATCTTGTTCCGGATATAATAAAATGACGAAATGCTTCACTCAAGGAGAATTATAACTTTGAACTTTCGCATTAGAAATGAAAGACTTTATTTAATTACAAAATGTAAATCGATTTTCAAATAACTTGTAAAAGCTACGAGATCCCAGCAATGTTTCTTCCTTCCCATTTATTCCCCAAATATAATATTCGAATGCTGCTCTCTTTTATAATGTATAGAGTAAATACATCACGTGCTATATATAACAAGATCAATCAAATATGCATTTACGTTAAGTAAATAAAGGAATGCTGACAAAGAATTGAACCGTTACATTCAAATGTATTCTGATTTCTAACATTTTCAATGAAAGATTCAGTGAATTGTTCTTGAAGATCGTACAATGCGACCTGATGAAGTGAAAAGTAGATAGTCAGCATAAAAGGCTAGACAGATGAAATAATGAAAGATAGAGGTACTTGAAGAGGACCGATTGCTGAGCGTCAAGTCAGTCTCAGCATTATTCGAAAAGAGTATTAGTTTCCAGATCATATGGCAAACGGGTTTCGGCAGAATGGAGGAGCGTTATTTTCACATCCGCGAATATTACCAACCTTTTATTATAGTGCTGTGTTAGAAACCGATTTAATGTACATAAACAAACTTTAAGAAATTAAATTTATGATGATATATATTAATACAGTCGTATAGTATGCTGCGAAATTAATTGAATAATCAATAGATAATAATTAAATCAAAATTACGTCATGAAAGGAGGCAAATTTCTAATAACAAATACTCAAATAAAAATTAAAACGAAGACAATTTAAGGTTGAACGTCAACAATTCAATAAAAATTAATAACACGTATTAAAATTGATATAAAACCAATAAAAATTGTTGAAATCAACAATTTTTATTGTTGAGTTTATGATTTATATCTAAACGACTGCAAATTCTGCAACATTTCAAGATAAAGATTAAGAGAATATACCAAATAAGTATATTTAATTAAAATACTTGATGTGCTTCGAAACTACGACAAATTAAGAAAGATCAATGAATTTTCAACAATTAAATGTAATTTTAATCATTTTTATTATATTTCATTAGTTTTAATGATTGTCTTTGCTTTAGTTTTGAATCGTTTTTGTTTTAATTTTGATTCGAATTTTCCAGTTGGAAATTTGCTTCCTTTCACGTTTTAATTTTGATTTAATTATTATCTCTTGATTATATATATATACGTATATTTATATACATATATATTTACACAGATATTTTATATACATATATATATATATCGTTATAAATTTTATAATTTACGTCATTAACTTTTAATGAAACTAAGTGTATATTATAGTGTATCTTGTATGAGCAGAAAATTCTCAGAAACGAGGCATCGCTGGAAAAATAGGGTTGCAGGGGCAAGTCAATTAATATTCAATTAAATGGCTATCTCACTAAAGTCGCCAAGCTGAAAATGATTTGGGTGACTAATTTTTGTATCCAAATTTGCCAAGAAATGTCTGGAAATCACCGAGCTTAGCTACCATTTGGCAACATTTTGGTCCAATCCCTGTGTAACTGTAACTAGTCCGAACCCTATGTAACTGTAACTGTATCACGTACTAATTAACTGAAAATAAGTTTTCCATTTTCCTCAGACAACGAAGTGTTCAGAATATTTAGAGATCACCGAGTTTTCACCTTCAGATGCGCTTTGCATTACGTTTGTTCAACGTGCTAGTAGTTCGAAGCGGTAATTACTGATTATGGCTTGTCATACTGAGGAAAGCTGCGAGAGTACTTTTGAGTTAAAATTCAAAGATTGTTAATTTTTTTCCAAGGAAGCTATACTTTCCTTTATTTCGGCAGTATCAAAAACGTAACATGCATTATTTACTTCTTTAAGTTCACACACACACATAACTCTTTCATAAGCAACACTAATATAACACAACACTAATACATATGTGGAAAAACACACGCATGACACATACATACACAAGCGCTCATATATATATATATATACATTCAATATACACACACATATATATATAGATAGATAGATGTAGATCATTCTTAGAAATTAAGTAAAATGCGACGAATTTAAAATTGAAACTGATGGTGAAATTTTCCCAATAAGCCGATCTTCAGGATATTCTCATCGAAATGTTTAAGAAAGAACGTTTAAGAGAGAAAAGATTTTTTTTTATTTATTCAATGTTAATTTTACTTTGTCTGAAATTGATTCGGATTGATTGAATTGTTGATTCAACTTTGGTTACACTGATTAAATTACATAGATTTTCAGAAAAAATATTCTAATTTTTTCTCTTTTAAATTGCATGCAAAAGCTTTGCTAAAAGCAATTTATGAAAGCATTTATTAGCTCTTCACGCTCTATTAATGTCCATCTTATTACCGTTTTCACCGACATAACCTTTTAACCGATTTTAAAATTCAATAGACAAAATTATGTATGGAATTACCTTAAGCAGAGAGCTTACAAAAGTGTAGCTAAAATCGAATTACTAACTCCTTAAAAAATTCAGCATCTAAACAATCAGAAAAAATCTTCTGAGTTATTCTTAAACTTTGAAATTTGCAGCACAAAACCTATTCCTAAATTGATTTTATTTGCAACATATGAGTTTTAAAAGGATATGGGCCGTCTGGACTTCATTTCTAAGAAATTCTAGGAAACGGCACCATTTCAAAAAAGGAATTAGATTTTATTTGTTAAAAGGTAGATTCATACAGCCGTATAAGATAATCTGGGAAGGCAGGGAATAGGATAATTCACGTTCTTGCGTTTTCTGATACCTTACTAACACGTGCTAAGTTTGTCAAGTTTACAAACAATATTTCATAATTATGAAGGAAAACAATAAGTGCAAGACTTTGTGTATGAAGGCTCCAGAACTATGAGTTTTTTGGGGGGACTAATAGTCTTGAAACGGGATTTGGCGTTAGACACTATAAATGGCTATATCAATTTTAAAATTGTTGCCACTAAATATTATCACTCTGTGTTGATTAAAGAACCTGCATGTACACTGCGCAAAAAAAGGGGGCAGTTCTATATCTCCCGTTCTATTGGGTCAATTGACGAAATTCAAATTGCGTTTTTCATGTCTCGAAAGCATGACTTAGTATATATATAAATTCTCGTATATGTTAGGAAATTTTGAATAAAAACTCTAAATTTATGCAGGTTTGTTTAGAAATACATCTACTTTAAGATGATGATAAAAATTTTATAGATTATAATTCAAATTTGTTTTTGAAAAATTTATAAAAATTATTTAAAAATATAAATTTTAAAATAAATCATGTAAAAATAGGCTAATTTTATTTGGAATAAACCTAAATTTCGAAAGGAATCAAGTAAGTTTAATAAAACACAAATATTAATAAATACATATCAAGTGCACAGAAAATTAAAGAGTTAAAATGTTCAGAGCTAATTATTTAAAAACTACTCATGCAAATTTTACAACAATTGGTAGCGTGGTATAATTCGAGTCCTAGAATCGAAATATGGAAAAAAACCGGCATGTCATTTTCAAGTTCGAATTTGTGTCAAAATACTAATATTAGAACAACGCTATATATATCTAATACACATCCTAAGTCGCGCTTTCGAGGCACGGAAAATGCAATTTGAATTTTCTCGATCGACCAGTAGAATGGGAGGCATAGAACTGTCCTTTTTATTAGTCCAAAGGGGCTTTGTCCCTGAAGGACTGTTGTTTTTGTTTTGCGATTTTGCGTCGGAAACATTAAATGTCGGTTCACTTTTCAAACTACTGCCACCAAACATTGCAGACCTGTATTATATTTAAAGAACTGCAATAATGAAGAATGTGCATAAATGCATGCATGTTTCTCGCATTGAGATAAAACGACGGTAAATCCACCGAATTTTGAATGCCGTAATCCTGCTGCGAATATAGTCATCTGGAAGCCCAAATTTGAAATTTGGAATTTGTTTTATTATCGATTTCATATTTTGTAAAAAATTAACGAATTTTTGATTAACAAGCTCAAGGATTTCAAAGCGAGCAACGGCAACGTTGTACAGAAAAAAAATTTTTTTTATTTCCAGCGCGTGAGACTGTGTGTAGGAAATACTAAAGGTATGCTCAATTTGAAATTATTTTCCGATATTGTTTTTTAACTGCGAAGAACATGATATTTAATAAATGAAGGTAACACACAAAATGTTACAAAACGCCCCTTTGGACGTAATTTAAAATCTGAAACATTGCATGTTTTATCCTTTTTTTTTCTCAATGTACACTGGTGTGCAAAAATTAAGGACGAGACGGTTTTTTCAATATAACGTTGAACAAAAGCTTTCCAAATCAACACATTTAATACCGTAAGATCCCCAATATGTAAGGACATGACTAATGTAAGCAACACTTACTAAAAGAGAAATCAGAGGGATAAAAAGAAGCTTTATTGAAAAAGTAGCATGGAGCGCAATGCGACTGAAGGCCGAAACATCCCTGTGATGGGTGTCCAGCAAGAAACATCCGGTCTTTAATAGGGGATATGATCTCCCCTGACTGCTAGGCAGGTTTCACATCATTTGTGCATGCTGGATATGTGGTTGTTAATGAGCTGTTGAGACACTGCTGCTCGTTCCTCTTGTAGCACCAATCGCAGTTTCGGAATCGTTACTGACGATAAGTTACGTGCTGCCACGGGTCTCCCTAGTAAGTTCCGTACATGCTTGACGGGATTTAGATCCAGAGACCTTGCCGACCAATCCATGTGTTCAATATCTTCACTCTCCAACAGCTCTTCGACAGTAACTGTGCGATGAGGTGGAGCGTTGTCGTCCATGAAGAGGAACTGAGGACCAATAGCCCTTGTGAAAAGACGCATGTAAGGAAGAAGAAGTTCGTTACAATAGCAGTCCCAGGTGATGAACCTCCTTGGGAGATATGAAGGTCGGTCCGGCTACCACAGAGAACGCCTTCTACGATGGGCAGGCATTAGAGGTACACACCGTACAGGGCTTCGTGCAAACAGACCACCACCGTGCAATCTTCTAGCCACGGTAAAACGCGATATCGTCTAGTCGCCTGTGTCGTGTGTCTAGCGATTTCTCCCGCTGTCTGCCGCCTGTTTCTTCTGGCCTCTAAGGCAATATACTGGTCATCTGCGGGTGTGGTTCCTTGTGGACGACCACTAGTAAACCCCCGGATAGCTGTTCCTGTAGTTTGAAATTGTCTCCAAAATCGTGAAACGATGCTGTGAGCAATTCCGAAATCTGCAGCCACACTTGTCACACTGCGGCCTTCCTCCAACTTCCCAATGATTCGTCCTCGGGTAAAAGCATCCAGATGTCGTCTAACAGATTGATTATTCGCCATTTCTCGCTGAGGCAGCAACTCGGTGTGATTTTAACTGCTATACAGCGTGCAATCTCTTTGCCAGAAATACTGATCTTACACCGACAACATGGTTTATACTACTCAGACACTCCCCCATTACGTCTACCTGCATATCTGCACATGTGCTACCGTACATCACCTTACTTAATCTCCTGATTGGTCTTTCTGTCCGCTCTGCCTCTTTGTTCATCTGATATGCTAATTTTCTGACTTCGTCCTTAATTTTTGCACACCAGTATACGTATGCATATAAACGACTGTCCTCCATCTAAACAAGTGCAACCTGGAATCCTTAATTTCAAACTTCCAATGTATAGTTCATATTTTGTAAAAGGCGAATAAATTTTTCATTAATAAATCAAAGATTTGAATGCGAGCGGTGGCAACAATAATAGTTGAATAAAATATTTTTACCTCCAGCGCTCCAGTCCGTACATCGGAAATTTCGAAGATATGTTGTTTTTATATATTTTGAGATTTTGCTGTTGAATTTAATTTCACGGTGCGTAAGTACAAAGAACATGAAATGTAATAAATAAAGTTAATACAGAAAACATTAAAACGTTTATAATGAAAAGCAAAAAAATTCGCAAAGTTTTCAGATTTCATATTACGCTCAAAAGACCTCTTTTATACGCACATACGCATTTCGGAAGCGTTTGGGCTAACGTCACTTTCGGCTAAAAATATTTTAAAACAGCGTATCTTTAGAATTTCCGATAGACAGTCTCGCGAGCTGGAGATAAAAATGTTTCATTCCGCCCACAGTTCTCAATCCTCTTTTAGAAATCGTTGATTTCTTTAATAAAAACTCGTTAAAGTTTTACCAAATATTAAATAGGTTATAAAACAAACTCTAAATTCCAAATTAGGGCTTCCGGGTGCTCGAGTTTTTGCCCAAGAATTCCATTTACTTCATAGGGACATAATTTTCATTGACAGTAATTATTAGCAGTAACTGACTACAAGTTTTATCCTATAAAAAAAGACTAAGTTTCAACTTTGTTTTGTTCTGCTTGGGGTTTCGGTTATAGTGAAAACATTTCTAAATTTTCGAATGGTAACACCAACCTTTTTCTGCAAATTTATAAGAGTATTAAAAAGTCATAAATGCCATTGGAATGGTACACGTATGACGAAAACTGTAGGCGTAATTTATTTGCAGAAAAGATCAATGCACAGTATCAGTGATAACCCAAGTGAAGAGCGTAAACATCTTTTACTGGAAATACAAGATTTCAACATTTACAACGTTTCAAGATTACACGTAAGTTCGAAGTTTCCATAGTAACTTTGCAGTCTCGCCTTTGTAGTCCTCCCGCAAATTTGCACTTTCGTAGCCACTGCCTCATTAGGAAGATATTTTTATGCTATCACATGATATCAAGTGAATGCGAATATTGGAACGCTTCTTCTGCGTACATATGAAGCAATTTTAAAAGTTGAAGTCATGATGGAGCATCATAAAAAGGTAGCAATTGTAGTCATGGTCAAAATTAATATTCCTTTTTATTCCCGTTGACAAACATTTTTATTTTCAATACAGATAAATCAGGGCAACAAGCGTCAGTTCTTGAACAGCTACACCAGTACCTATAAAATTGTGAAGTATAATCGAAGTATATGTACCCTTTAGGGAAGACAGCATATCTGCAGAAACAGTAGCGGAAAAGCGAACTATGATATGTTCAAGTTGACAAAGTAGTTCAAAGTGAGTTGTTTACGATTTCCAGGAATTTTGATTGGTCAGTTAATAAATCACTGAAATTATTAATGGCTGAAGCAAATGAAAGATTCTGCGTCATTAGCTTTATACAAAAATCATATGACATGCATTAGTTTGTAAATGACTCAGTTTAGAATGATTTATTATACGCAATAATTATTTTTGAGAGAGAAAGGGGAATTATCCAAATTAAAATGAAGACCTTCGGGACTAATGCAAATTAAAATCAGAATTTTTATTTAATTACATTTGTTTCGTATATTGAAAGACATAAAATATTTTAGCAATTTTTTATATTATTTCTCTTACGTCATAAATGAAAGAAATACAAAAAGCATTAAAGAAGCCAAAAATGAAAAACAGCAAAATAAATGAAACAAAAAAATCAATATAAAAATTTATATTTCTCAAAGACCTCGTAACTTCTCATGTATAAATTCAGATATTTCGTTGATTTCAGAAAAGTAAAACAAAATATTTGGATTTTCAAAGTATCAATAAATAAATAAATAAATTATATTTTATTGAAATTTAGAAAATGCTATATTTTAACACTGCGGAAACTGTAGAACTAACCTGTGAAAACAACAAGCGTAACTGCTCACACGTGAACATTTCTCAGGTGCTACACTAGAAAACTTTGTTAGTTCTTTTATATGATTAATTTACATGAACTATGTTTCGTAGATATATTTTATCACGAATGAGAAATAGTTGTGCGAAAAAGAATTACTTCAGGTTATGGATTTAAAAATGAAGCTAAATTTCGTACGAATTCAAATACGTACATTTACTACAATCCTCGCTATTACCATTTTTTTAAAAAAAATATTGTAGAACTTCTCGGTAGTTTAGACTGTGCTTGTGAATCATTTTGCCGATAAATTGCTTAAAGTTTCATGCTTTTTACCCGTATGTTAATATATCATCACCAAGCTCCACTTTAATATCGTGGACTTAGATATAAAAGTTTCTCAAAATGCAGGAATGAAAAATAAGGAATATTTTTAAAATGGAATAAATATCAATTCCTCTGCCAAATCCTATTTGACACCGTGGAAAGTAATTTCCTGAAATTAGACTCTATATTTCTCACTTAAATCAGACTGCAACGACAATGGCGTCTATTTTTCACATCTGGATATTTCAGTACATGTTTTCTGACTTTCACTGACAGGTCAGGAAACTTGTTCACTCAGACCCCTCAGACTCCATCATCCTCAATCTCTCAAGGAAAGGGAACCGAGGCCATAACTGCTAAATAAAGCGTAAGAAACCCCATAATTCAAGTCCTAGATAGTAAAAGAAGTCCTTAATTCTATGGGGAAGACGCAATGAAAAGGCCCAGAAATACCTTCTTCTTTAATAATTATTTTAAATGGAATAAGGACATACGCAGTGGCATAGCTAGAGGTGGGCGGTCCGCTTCGGGCGGCTCATTTTAGGGGCGACAATTTTTGTTTGAAACTTTTATAGGGTTTAATCAAGTGGATCGTTGAAACTAGTGAAGAATATGTTCTATATCGCTATACGGAATTAAATTTAGAAGAAAAGAGTTTTTAATCTAGATAAAAAGATTAAAGTATTTCAACCCGTGATTTCAACATTTGCATACTTTTGTTATATATTTTTCTTTTTTTATTTAAACTAAATTTTTGAATGTTACGAATAGTAACTAAATTATGATCACAGTGACAGTTATAAGACAGAATTTCTCGTTAAGAAAGAAGTATCCCAGTGTTGTATTTCTCCTGTTGCTTAGGAGATCCAAACGAGAATGTAAATGGGCAGTGATTCTCAATTTTTACAGTTTTTTTAAGATATAATCAGCAGGACAAAGGTCAATATCTTTTAATGTTAATGTGAATTTTCTCTTCAATTGCTGTAAATGTTGCTGGCTGTGAAAAGTACCGTAGAGAACTTAGGTTATTTCGAAGCAGGAGTCATGAAAAATGAGCAAACCTTCGTCGGGACTAGAACCACGAACCTCTGGAATACGCGTCCAGCATGCTGACTACTACACCACGAAGGCATGCGTAGAAGGCGGGAGAAATATCTTATAGTTCTTTCTAAAGAAATAATTAAAGAAGTATTTGAGCACAACAAATGCATATTTTGCATTTAAGGAATCTTCGTCTACTGTCTACATAACAGCAACAGCAATCAAATGAACCTCTGAAATGTAACTGTTCGTTTTCCCGACAAAAAATAATAATATAATTTTAAAATGTTGAATTTAAAGATTTGTTTTAAAACTAAAGGTAGAATTTTAATTTATTTACCTGCATGACTTCTGGAGATTTTTCACAGTTATGTGTTAATATACCAGCAAGGGCGGCGACTGTAGGTACCACTCCAGGCAGCAAACTCAGAGACCGCCCCAAATTGTCTTCTCTATTTACTTTCTGAAATTCTTCATTATTAATGTAGTTGGTATTTCTGTTTAACTGTTACGGGAAATATTGCGTGGGAAACATTTTATCACCTTTATCTTGCTTTTATATAGATTTGCTTTAGATTTCTAAATATAACGTTATGATTTCTTGAATTTAAGTAGTGTAAGAGAACACTAAAAAAAATCAACATTCAGAATAGTTTCGGAAGCAGGTGATTAAAAATCCAAATTTGTGAAAGAACCAAAATAAAATGCTGTCAAAAATGAAGATTTAAAAAATATCTTTATTAACACTGCAATTGAATTAGAGTTTCAAGACTAGGATTTTGAGAACAATTTCCTGCTCCAATAGAATTCTATATGAGAGATCTATGAGGCTTGACGTGGAACTATTAACCCTTTTAGACATTACGCGAAGTATATCTACGTCTAATTCAATTCCAAGCCATGAATAAAATATAATGATATTTTTATTAAACAGATGTTAGAACAAAACTGCATTTTCTTGTGCTAAAAACATCAACCATAGCACGCGCTGATGCAACAAAAGGAACAGTAAAATTCAGTTTAAAACGTGGACTAGTATTAACATAATTTAAATCTTACTATGAGCTAGTTAAGCATCTCTACCAGCGTATGAAATTCAAATGTCAGCAGCGATAACGCTTACCTGAATTACAACTTATCAGAGCTGGCTGGCAAGAACAAAACGTAACGTGCATGCGCGATCGGAAAAAACGACGTATCTAAACTCAAAAAAAACTCGGTTTAAGTCCTGTCTAACTAATTTACATTTTGGTAAAGAAACGGAAAGCAGAAGTTACAGTAAAGTTCGACAATATAAATAACTGGTTTAGTTTTAAATAATAACTTTGCACATTTAAAAAAACTATTACGTTCCTACACTTATTTTTAGAAATTTGGCATAGAAATGTATTTAAGTCTTACTTCATTTAATGTTTCCAGTATTGTCTCGATTTGTGAAGCTTAAGAAATAGATCTTACATATGAACTACGGTTTTAAAATGTTATTTATAATATTGTAGTCGTTATATCACTGGTCCTTAATTCCACTGCTTAAATGTAACATTCTAAATTTAGTCTCATTTCTCGTATATTACACGTCATATATTTGATTCTTTTCTGCTTTCGTCTAAAATAATGCTGAAAATGTAAAACATGACTTTAGATAATACAGTAACTTTAAAAGTTGACTGCGACGTTTCATACTATAACTTCTAAACCTTAGCCTGAAAGAGTAAGTAACTGTTCTGAATGTATGTTATTTTCACTGAAAAGGTAAATATCCATTACGTACCAAATAATCAGGAGTAGTAATTTTAGTTTTGAACTATTGATTAATGCATAAAAAGAATATATACATTAGTTATTCACTTCATTCAATTTTACCACATAAATATTTCTAGTTTTACTATTATACATCTCAGAAATGTATTTTATTGTTATTAATATTCATTGCTAGGTATAACTAATTTTAATTTTGGTAGCAAGCATCTTTCAGATATATGGGACCTAATGAAACATATCGAAAATTAAACGGTAAATCTACTAAAATTAGTACATGTAGATTTTTGAAAAGCACGAATGTTTCCTTGTACGTTTTTATGCTAGCAAAATAGCTGAATAATTAATAAAAAGGATATTAAATTCCAGTTTTGTTTAAAAACGAAGATATGGAGTCAATGTTTACAGTTGACGATGTGAGAGTTTCCTTCAGAGAGGCAAGATTTTGAGTCTTTTCACTGTAAATCAGTGGTTCACGTCATCCCAGTGGAAGAAATCCAGTGCGATAAAATGCTGCGGCGTGACGACTAAGGAATGGTCATCTCGGTGAATCCATTGTCCTGGAAAATAAATGTGCAATACATGTTTCACAGTCATGGCAAAGCGTGATAGTGCTCCATCTTGAAGGAAGGTGAGGCTAACAGACTTATGCATGGCTTGTGTTTTGAAAGAAAAGACTCCAACATGTCTATATTCACGCTAATATTAACAGACTAAAAGGCTATTATACATGCTGTGTTCCCAAATGTAACTACCTGGTCTTTCCTTTCGTATTAATTGGTCGCATACGTATACTTCTATTTAGAAAAATATTTTAAATGACGTAAAAATTAAGTTTAACGACCAAAGTTAAACGAATCATATAACTCTAATATCAGAAATCATATTGATATACATATATACAAACTGAAGAGAAAAATTATTGCATTAGTAAACAATTAAAAATAAAATATAGGTTAGAAAATGCTTATATTAGGAGAATACGTAATGAGTATTCGTTTGCAGATTATTGTGAAAAACAGTGATGTAACCTTTTTTTTTTTAATGAACGTTTTTTTTAAGTATTTTACAGATTTCGTGTTCTAGAGAAACTGCAACGTATCAGTACAGGCATGTAGCCAGATCGTAATATTATTTGCATTAATTAAAAATCTAACTGATTTGCATATTAACAAATTTATTTTGCGATTAACAGATTATACTTCTAAAATAATAAAATTTCGTCAGAATATTAATAACCTATTTTTAGATACCGAAATCTTAAAATCTTTCTACAAATCAAATATAAAGCATTCTAAATAAATACACTAGTACATCACGAAAGAATATAATTTTTAAACATATTTACAATCAAGAGTTAAAATCTGAAGTGCATAGCTGAAAACATTAGGTACTATATTTTGAGAAATTAGCAAGCTAATACTAATGTCATACAATAATAATAAAATGTCTAACATTTACAATGTTATGTTTTCTGTTATTCCATTTAGAATAAATATTATAGAGACTTCAATTCTTTTCTTTTTCATTTCGAAAAATTTTAGTCAGCTGATTGTGTGTTTTCAAACGTTAATACATATATTTTCTGAGTGATGGTATTTTCTTCTTCTTTTTATATGCTTGCGTTCAAAATGTCCTGGGAACATTTCTGATAGTTTTACTTTAAATATCGAAGATTATCTCTTTGTCACCTTCTAAGCAACAAGCGTCGAAACGCACTGACGTTCTCTAGTTCTCCTGACGTTAAAGAAAACAGCAGGACAACGGACTCTTTTAGAATGGCATTTCATAACTGTCTGAAAATACGGATTCTGTAAAATCATGTCTATTGGAAGGAACAAGTACAGGTACAAGTGGGTGGAATGCCAAAATTTTATCATTGATAGTACAGGTATAGTTTGATTTCGCTAACTGTATAGCTCCACGCCAAGTTTAATGGAGAGCAGCTCAAAAGACGGTCCCAGGATCTCCCACCGCTATTTCCTTATCTTTAAGCCACTCCAGAAAACTTTCGGGCTCACAAATATTTTGAGTGCCCCCATGACAAATATACAGTACAAACATAGAAACACCCATGACTTTTCCAGGATATAAACCCAAGCCCATTGGTACGGTAGTTAGCATCGCTAACCACTATAACGATTAGGACTGCGATAGGATTGAACATTCATATTAAATGATGAGAACCTTTCCAAAGATTTATGACATACGTTTGGGGTGGTCGGGGATGTTTGAGGTGATGTCGCAAGATGTAATTTCTTAAGTGGCAACATATCTGGCTGATAATCTGCAGTTCGGATTCTAATGAAAGTATAGCTCATTTCTCAAGTTTCTTACGACAGAAATTCTACTAGCCTCTACAAACTGGCAAATTGAGTGTCAGGAGATATCGCATATTTGTTTCTGACCAACGAAACTCAAAATTCATTTTACAAACTCCCTAAAATGCAAAATGAAATGTACCTTAATTTAATTAAATGTGAATGCATAGTGCAGTTTCCTGGATAATGTCACTTTATATGTGTTATTACAGAAAGTGTGAGCTAACACTTTCCATAACTGAATCCATATATTGAAAGTTTCATACAAAAGGGCATTTTTGCGATCACTTTGAATACAGAGAAGCCCATTTATAGGCTATTATGTTTAATATTTAACACACAGTTTGAACTGCAGAAAGAAAACATTAATGTTAATCAAGATACGTAAATAACAAATTAAAAAATAAAATTAATTTAAAGTAGTAAACATATTTATATATTTAATTTCTCATATCTTTCTATACATATAAATGTTCACATATTACAATTCATTTGGCTAAGGACACGTATCATGGTCTCTTAACCGTGTCTTGTTTTCTAGATAAATTCCTATTGTATATATATAAAATGTGTTATACAACTTCCTTACAAAGTTGCAAAGCTGTTTTAAATTGCAGAAACCATCTGGTGTACGAACATTATTGCACTACATAAACTCTTACTTTAGTTAATTCATGACATCGTGTTCGACAAATCCCTGCTTTTAATGCAAGCATCGAAATTTCATTTAAAATCGTCTTGCGCGTGCATACTGAGCATTCCTCATGTCCTGGAAAATTCATTCTACCTCGAGCTTCCTTTCCTTTTCGTTTCCAAACCTCCCTGTCTTCTAGTTCAAGGCAGGAGGAGCTTTAATCTCGAATAAAGACTTCCAGAACGAAGCGTGTCGTATTAAGTTTTCGGAAAGACATCACAAAAGCAAGCTGCTTCAGAGTTTAATTAAATTTAATTTAAAACTCCTAACTCAAAGCCTCATCTGCATGATATATATTGCTCTTCGGATCGTTCGGAGCATTTAATGTTTGCTTACTTTTGACAGAATGATCGCTCTTATGGCGTCTTAATCACAGAAACAAGTACAGTTCAAGAGGCGGAAGTAAAACGAGACTCCTTCCACGGGTTGACAGAAGCAAGCACTTTTAAATTCAAAGATTTCTCTGACTATTCACTACACTCGAAAATGATGTATTAGAATCATAAATAGCATTGCTATTCTTGGTGAAACGCAGCAATATTATGCCTCATGTCTCTACGAAACATGTTCGTATTATTTAACCGTTAGAGAAGAGATTTTAATTACAAAAGTATAAAAAAGAGAATAACAGACGTGAAAGGGAACGTGGTGTAATAATACACAGTGTAAAATTTTACCGCTTTAAACCGTTGGCAGTGCAAAGAAGATAAATGTAAAGAAGCGAGAAGACGTATAGTAACTGCAAAGAAATAATCGGATGCAATAATCATTCGGTAAATTTGAAATACAATGTAAAAAAAAAATTACTGATTTGAAAGAAATATTTTACAAGAAAAGTTTTCATGTTATTCGCCATTATAGTGTATAAAATAAGTATATATTAAAATTTCAAACGAAACTAGGTATAGTTCAATTAAGTACCTTACATGCAGAAACGACCAAACACTACAGCATACTACAAAAGGAATCGCATAGCTTTCAAAATCTAAAGTAAAAAATTTTAAATGCTTTATAGCGGAGCAAATTACTTTTTAGGACGGCGGATGTGCATTAATGATTGAACACAAATCTTAATACAGTTAGGTTTGAAGGAAGAATCATGAGACACTTGCGTAGAGTCATTAAGCTTGTCGAAGCAGGAAATATGAAAAACGTGCAATGCATTCGCAGAGACCTCGAACTCTAGACCTTCCAGCTACTAACCATTTCGTGTGTTCTCCTGTTACACCAGAAAGGCACGAGATAAGAAGAGAAAAAGTACATTACAGCCTCCCCATGTTCAGTCAAAATAGCCTTAACGAAACAGGTAGCGATAAACAGACTACAGTAAAATAGCCCATGATAAAAAGCCATTATTTCTAGTTTGGGTTCTAAAAATGCTTATCGACTTCTTTTACCATTCGATAAAACTGCAATCCAGCCTTATTATCTAAAAAAATATAAATATTTTCTATATATTATATATATTTTAAAATAAAACAAGGCATGTAAGACCAGTAATAATCAATAAAAACAGTGTTTATAGACTCTCTTATTTCAAGATTATTGCGATACTTAGATAACTTTTTTGAACAATCATTCAAATCTTCTGTGTATCTCATAATAATTATAATTTTGAATAATTGGTCAGAGGTTACCAAACTTTTGTATGCCATGGTATCTTGTGAAATTATTACTAACGCATGATACTTAGCAAACGGTTGTGAAACTATTTTAATAAGCCAACATATGAAAATATGTGTGCGACATCAGATTCGAATGTATATACTTTTATAAAGCACTTGAGTGCAAGATTTAATTACTAACTTATAGATACGTTGTTGCGCTCCTTACATCGCCCGCATACATTTAGATTATAAAAAATGCAAAAACTGTTCCTTGTATCCAGTTCAGAAGCCTTTTATTTAGTCTATTTTGTCTGATAATCCCTTAAAGAGGGAGTGCAGAAAAATTGACCTAATCGCCAGATCTGGTGGGGAGAATTTAATTTTTGCTTGTAGAATGTACTTAGAATTTTGGGAGTTACGAAGCGGAGAAACTGAGACTATTGTCTTTGCTGTGCTCGAGCCCTGAACTTTCCTACTGATAGTCGGATATGCTTACCATTTGCACCATTAAGACAATTGTAAAAAGGGAGAAAATATGTTACCCTTATAAAAGAAAAATGGGATACTAATAGTGAAGATTAAAAACTTTAGTTAAAAATTTTTTAATACAATATTGAATTAGTAATTAACATTTTTTCCCGAAATGAGGTTTAATCTTTCCACTGCTCATTAGTTCTTTAAGATGCCATTAGGATTCAGTTAGTCTCTTTATTATTTCTCACCTATTTTTTCCAATACTCCTGCGTTGCTATTTCTACGTATGTTGCACCTGCTTTGATCCGGTTGCATTGATTTTTCTTATACACTCGTATTACTAGCTAATCGTCCTTTTCAGCAGTACCCAGAACGCACGCGGTAAGGAGGAGGAAGATACGTTACGTTCTCCTCATCTAAACATGCGAGTAGGAACTAAGAGTAGAGGCTCTAACCGATTTTCCCCACATACTGCTTTGAAGCACTGGCGATCCCTTCGTGGTGACCAAAATATTCGGTGACTTACCATTAAGATCAATGGGTTTTGACACGATCGGATGTAAATGTTTTGTAATTACGTAGTTAAATATACATATAAATGTATATATTTTCTTTTTCTACAATATTTCAGGGTCCTGAGTAAGTGAAAAGAATACACGTTTAAACAACATTTAATTTTGAATGAACGGAATGAATTTAATGAACGGAAATTTAGATACATTTAATAGCTATATTTCTTCACAGTAATTTTGACGTGAGTTTATGAATAAAGAAATCCTTCGTTTCAGACGTTTATAAATAATTTAATAAATATGTACGAATTTTGTTAAAGGCAGATACATGCTTTTTGCAAACATATGCATAAATACCCACACATATTTCATATTTTTCATTTTCGGCATTTGCAAATCTTTAATTTATGTGCATTCACTATGCATTTGGATCATAAAATAAAAGTATAAAAGTACCGAATACTTTATCAAGGGTATCGAAAGACGTGTACGATTTTAAACGTACCGTAAGGTATATTTCATTCTTCAAGCATAACATTTTCTAAAATCTATATTTCTTTGTTCAGCAGCTTAGAATTTTATAAAACAAAATCATGATCAAAATCGTTGTTGTTAGTTATCGAAAAATAACCAAGATGTGATTTTTGCGCAAATGTCACTAAATTACACAAATTGCTATTATCCGTCACTAAACATTCATTGAAATGCTTCTTTTACACGGAAGTGTCCCGTTTTTTGATTTGTATGGAAGTGTCGTGTTTCGAAATACTATCAAAGCGCTGTCAAGGGAGCTTCTGAATGTAAACAAAAAACACACTATCTGCTGACCGAAACCTCGAAGCAGTGCTTCACTCGCAGTGCGGCCTTGGCCCTTCCTTCTTTTCTTACTTCCACGATATCCACAGCAATAAGAGTAGCCCATTCATAACAGAAAACTTAGGTTTATCGTCAATGTAGAATCTAGAATTGTTTTGAAGGTGCAAGGTTTTCAATGTGTTCAAAGAGAAGTTTTAAAAAGACAAAAAATCACTTATAACTAATCTAAGATAATATGCTGATCATCATTTATTATTAACTGTTCGATTACATTGTGTTCAATTTTGTGCATTTATTTATTTATTTATATATTGGTGAAAATGTCAGTATTTTGAAAGCTTAATTTTGCTTTAAATACATAATTTATGATAAAGTGTAGTAAACAGCTCTTATTGTACAACAATTGTTATTCAATTATTTTATTATTAAATTTTATTATCATTATGATTCTTTCATTGTTGATTTTCATTACTTTATTACATTATAATATCCCAA
>KK118408.1:163449-225254 GCA_000611955.2 Stegodyphus mimosarum
ATAGCTTTTTTCTTTGAATTAAAATATATGTACATGAATATACACTGAAAAAATAAAATTTCTTAATATTTAGTTATAATAATCATGTTGTAATATATAATTATTATATTTCCTTTTTAGTTTTGAGCTAAACTCTATAAACATTATTATACACATTTGAAATGGAGACTGCAAAACCAAATTTATTTTAGAAAAAAAAGAGAAAATAATTATTTCATAAAAGATCACAATTTAAGCAAATGGCACGTTAAATCATCTCTGATAAGTGCAAAATCCCCCCACATACTCACTCAAATATGGTAGATGCCTGTTGACTTTTTTCTTTCTTTTTTTTTTGGCTCTTTTAACTACAACTTCTAGTAGCAGAAGGTTGCGCGAAGACAAATTTAAATCATACAGCAATGCAGGGGCAGAAACGCCTTCTTCACGTGCTAACGTGATACTGACTGAAAGCCTTTTCTTCGGTGCCAGGAATAGTTTCTGTTGATCTTGACATTTACAGATTCTAATTTTACATAACCTAAGATACAGCAAATACGTGGAGATATTTTATTTATACAGATATTTATATATTTATGATTTATATATATATATATATGGAGATATTTTATTTATATATATTATATACAGCAAATACGTGGAGATATTTTATTTTTTTTATCAGATACATTCTTACCGCAGGTGTTCCTTACTGGTTCTTTTGTTTCAATTCGCTGCTGCAACTCAATGCGCATATCAGCTCACAGTTGTAAACTCAGTCACCAGCAGGTGGTATCAAACTACCATATCTTGGAAGAATATATGAGCAATCAGGTAAGGAAAACAATCTTATCTACATCATGACTGTTGACGGCGTTTCCGGTCTTGCATTGCTATATGACTCCGATCTGCTTCTTCTCGATCTACTCCTCCAAAATGTTTGTACACGCGAAACTAAATAATCTTGTGTACGGCGGCAGAGGAAGGAAATGGACACTTAAGAATTTTGGTCACTTTCACAAATGAGAACAACATATTTTTGCATAGCAACTCGTGAAGACCGCCACCCAATCAGGGCTGTGCAAGTTCACGAGCCAATGGATCAAGTGACAGCTCGTTTAGATGATTTATCCAGACAAGTCAATGCTTTAATACGGTAGGAGTGAAAACAAACTGGCTTTAACGTGTTGGAAAAGTGGTAGTGAAGTCCACATACGACGGAATTACGAAATACCTCAGAACACGTAAAATAAAACAAATGATTTGACCAGGCAAGTCGGTGTCTTGAGACGGAATAGAAGTGAAAGAAAAACAATCCTAAAGTGCTGGAACTGCAGTGTTGAAGCCCACTTACTGAGGAACTGCAGAACACCCCAGGGCACGGGAAATGATACTATTCGCCAGCAACGACTCGAGAACCAAATTAATGGCCATATCGCAGAGTGGAATTTGAAGGATAATTTTCCTTTGTCTGCCTTGTGACCTCTTGTTTGGTCGCCCTTCGGTTGCACCTTTATCGCCTGAGGAATACATCCAAGATCTCCAGGCCTGGTTTGAAGTGATGCACAATTTTCCTCATGAGTGAGTCAGAGTGGCGAGGGAGAAGATTAAAATTCGATATGACACGAGAGCTGCTGGACATCGATCCAACGAAGGAGACAAGATGTGGTTATGGAATCCCATTTCACGGAAAGGACTCTAACCTAAACCTCAGTCGCCTTTGTATGGTCCATACACAGTGCTAAACAAGCTGAATGACGTCGTGGTTCGGATCCGTATGTCATCGGAGTGTAAGTCTAAACTCGTTCATTACGTCACGTTAGCTTTTTACTATGGCCATAGTGTATATAATATAAAAAGGATAAGACCATTGTCCTTTTTTTCGTTTCTAAATTTGTAAATTTGTGCATTCATTTATTGATTTAGTATTTGATTTGCTTTATGATACTTATTGCAATTATTGTTTATGTTGTTTGTTACTTAATTGTATTGTGTATTTTAAATTGATGCTTTACTTATAAGTATGGCTTCCTATCCAGGGATTGTACTTCGGGGAACGTGCAGCATTTGGGAAGGGAACAGTTACGAATTTCGTATTTAGTTAGACATTTTTAGTAGAATTACAATTAAAATTGATTTATTTCCCCGTGGAATGAAGCGCGGGACAACTTTTAAGACAAAGCTACTCCGGAAAAGTAAAAATACAAGAGCACGTGCATTTAACCTTGAATAGAACTTATCTCTCTTGCTGATATTTAATTTGAATAAATGTAATTGACTTTTATGCTAGCTGTAACCGTAATTCTACTCTTTTTTGCTTTCCAGAAATTTCTGGAACTGTCTCGCGCGGCCGATTTAAAAAGCTGTAAAAGCCGGAAAGAAACATCTCAGCTCAGTTGTTGTTTTAGTGAGCTGTTCTTGTTTAGGTTATTCGGATTAGTTTTCTCTCTGCTTTGCGTTATATTTAACGTTTCTAGTAGTTTAAATTATAGCTACTAATTATATTGCAAAATGTTGTACGAATATCACTGAGGAAAATTCCAGCTTTGTTATATTTCTTGTGGTAAGAATAATATTTATTACCTTTTTTTATCGGACTTGTGCATTCAGTCTAATACTAACCAGTACGCACGCAGCAATATTTAAATACAATGCAGGATAGGCTGACGTAAAATAATCTTTTCAAAATATGACGCGTCTTGCGAAGTGAGTTTTTTCAATCACTGAAAGAGACTTTTAACACACAATGTGCTTGAATTTCGCAAACAGCATAAATTTGCTTTGAAATGTCAAACATTAATGACCGTTGCATTTGTATATGCCAAACACTGTAAACTTATGATAAAAAATTAAGCTGTGTTTTTTGGAAGTTAGTAAAATAAATTATTTCAAAACTCTATTAACAAGAAGCTTAAGCACCAAATACCAAGAAAAGAAAATTCAAGCACCAAGAAAGATATTTAAAACATTGAGACATTTGAATTATTGAGGTAACCTATAATATCTGAATGATCCTATATGAGATACATATCTGATATCTCAATGATACTATAGGAGATACAATGATCTGTATGAGATATACATTATGTTTTATAATATCACATATATTAAACATTGAGATATTTTCTTGAAACATTTATTTGAGATGTTTAAAACATTGCATTTTGAAACAAGATTTTTGAACACTGCAGTTCACTGAACATGCAACTAGAATACAGATAACAGTCCTATTCACTTTTGTGCGCAATGTATAATTCTGAATAAAGAACGAATACATAAAAATAGATTAACGTTTTCAAATAACTTTGAAGTATTTACAAGAAATCTGACTGATCATTCAAAAATTTTAACTAAATATAAGAAATAAGATACTTCATGCAAGAAAAAAACGAAATGCTCTTAAAAGAACTGCGATGTTCCCCGCTTAAAATGATTGCGATTTAAATTCCAGATGTTGCAAGTCAATGTATAAGGTATTTCTCCCGCTTTCTTCTCATGCCTTCGTGGTGTAATGGTCTGCATGCTCGACGAGTAATCGAGAGGTCCGTGGTTCGATTCCCGGCGAAAGCGTTGCTCATTTCTTCAGCTTCCTGCTTCAAAAAATACTTAATAAATCTAATGTCTCTACACTAGCGCCCGAACTAAAAAAAGGTCGTGGATGATGATTCTTCATCAGCGCGATTTGGCGATCGGGTCCCCAAAATCCCAGTCGCCCTTTAAAAAAGGGGGAGTATATAAAGTATTTCTCCCGCCTTCTTCGCATGCCTTCGTGGTGTAGTGGTCTGCATGCTCGACGCGTAACTGAGAGGTCCGTGGTTCAATTCCCGGCGAAGACGTTGCTAATTTTTCATCTTACCTGCCTCCAAATAAATACCTAATGTCTCTACAAATGTAATTAGATATAACACGCAATACCGTAAGTAAAATTGCAATAATATATCAGCTAAACACGTTACAAGAAGAAAAAATAAAGTAAACGTTAGAGTGAAAGTATTTGCTTCCTTCATTTCTGCAATACTGGAACATAGCATCTGATTTCTATTTAATTTAATACACAATGACAAGCTAGGCCAAAATAAAAATCAATTAATTTGCTGCTATCTTGGTATAAATCCTTAAAGCAATATTTGCCAAGGCGAAATAACTTTTTTTTATCTAACTTTTTGATAAGCACAGATTTGTTTGCAATGATATGAAAGGAAACTATTTACAGGAATATTTTTCTTTTTTAGACACTTGAGGTGAAAGGAGATATTTAAATTCTGATTTAAAAAATGGAATAGAATTCTGGTTGACGATACGGCAATTCATTGATTACGTAACTGCCGTATCTTTCACAAGGTTCTGAAAGATAAATATCTAAGTTTATGTTATTGCACTGCAGACTGCAATATGCGAATCCCAGAACTGCTTTTGAGTAATGTACCTCTCCATTTCCTCGCCTCCTGTTTCCTCCGAGTTTGTCAAGCGTTCTGAGGCGTTTGCTGGCTTGTGTAACTTTAGTTGTTCCTTAACTCTTCAGTATTTTTTATCATTATTTTAATTTGTTACTGCAATATTATCTTTTTATATATTTACATCATTATATTTTACTTTATTATTGTATTTTATCTATGTGTTACTATGTTTTTAGGTATTTTATTATCATTATAATATTATTGTTAATATTATATATGTATTCTCTTATACAGAGTGAGTAAACTAGACATAATTTATTTAAGAATATATATTCTCTTATACAGAGTTAGAAACTTTTAAATGTAAAGGTGAAAATTCGATATTCGATAAGCAAGCGCAAAAAGAGTAGGATGAACGGTTTAAGTAATTCCAAATTAGCAGATATGCATCTAGCACATGAAACGGTCGACTGTAATGGGCGAGCAGCTTTGCACCAGCACAATTAATGGTTAACAGGCAAATTCCGTATCACCAGACGTTTCCACAGCGCTTTAATCATTTTATGATAATCTTTCGGGACAAATAAAAGGAATATGGAACGAAAGACATGGATATCTGAAGTAGGAAAGAGCTATTCTGTTCACCGACGAAACATTAATGAGAATAGAAAGCTTTTACAGCGCACATAATACACATGTTGTGCAGGGAAAAACCCGGTAAGTGCAGCATCACCAGTTTTCCAACAATGTTTGGGTGGCTATTGTTGGCGACCATCTGATGTTTGTAATGACCACCTAACGTCTACCGCTACCTAATGTCTCCACTGTTGGCGACCATATTTCGGGCCTGTTCATCTATACGGACTGTCTTGTAAGATCTTCTTAGAAGAAGTCATGAAGAACAACGTATCCAACAATCGCGGTGCAACGATGTGTGATTCCAGCATGATGGCGCATCAACCCATTTTATTCTCCCCATTCAGCACCACTTGACTTCAACTTTTGGTCAAAGTTAGATTAGACATGGATAAAGGTGTGATGCTCTTCACTGAGCTACCTACTCTTGTGCTACTATGTGCAACTGTTTTTTTTTTTTTTTTTTTTATTTTTGTGTGATTTTTTTTTTTTTTTTTTTTGCTCTACGATAAATGTTTTATAAATGCGATTAAATTAATGCAACTATTCTAAATGCTATATCCTCTGAAAGATCTTCATAAGATGAATACGATGTTCACAACTCATAAGTCCAACCACCTCTGAGCTAGAAGGATAAACGTGGATTGCACTTCAAGTGTGATATCAACAACAATCCTTAAATAGCTAAACCATTAAATAAGCAATATTTTCAAAGATTTGGGATCTCACACTGCATCAAATTGCAATAAAATTATATTGATTTTTAAGAGAAAAATTTTCTTTTTATATAAATATAAGTTTTCTATTCATACTTTAAAATTGTAGATTCTATATGGTTTCAAATTAATGTATTGCTTTTAATATTTTATATATTTTTAAAGTCGCTAACATTTTTAGAATTGTTAGAATAACAATAACTGTAAAGATTTTTGCAATATTTTCAATACTTTCACACGTGTTTTTGAATAAAATATCTTAAATTTATAATGTATGTATAGAGTAAATTTTCTCCTATTTTTCTACATAATTTTTATAGAAATCTAACTGTCATATTTAATTTTATAACGTATTTATTAATTTTTTATTTATTATTCTTAATTTTTGAAACCCAGAGAATTTCAATGGTAACAATGCACACGCATAAAATGTTATAGCTCGTACAATAAATACTTCAAATAAATAATTTCTACCGAAATAATATTGAGCATTTAGTAAAATATTTATTTTATTTTATTATACCACTACGATTTGCCAACGCAAGAAATATTAATCTTATTTATTTACATTAGTATGATAACTATGTCTTCATTGTAAAAGCATTTCTCCTTAATTACATTATTTATATAAGAATGCTATCAACGCGTTAGCAACTATAATTTCTCAGGATTATTTATCAGACTCTAATTCAGAACTGAACAGTCCTGAATACGACTTTGATCTAATGGCTGAAAGCATTTTTCCTGATTGTCTAGACAATATAACTTACCATAGCGACTACATTAATAAACAATATGAAAATGGTATCAAAATCATCAAGCTTAGAAAAAATGGAAAGTACATCATTCCACAAAGATTGCATGGAAAACTAATTATAATTTTGGATAATTCGAAAAATGCAATTCTACATAATGCGGAAACTACAGATAAAGTGGATAAATCTGAACAAGCCAAAGTTTCAACTACCAATTTCAACTACCAACTGCCAAAGTTTCAACTACTACCTATACACGAAAGGATAGAGTAATCACCCTTAATAAATCTTCGCAAGCTGTATCTAATTTAATTCCAGCTGACATTTCCAATGAAAGCTCTCGTCTTTACATGCATTCCAAATCTTCAAGTAATTGCAAGTAGACCCATTAACGTTTTTATACGCTCAGCAAAGGATACAAGATAAACATCTAAATTTAGAACATATTCAAGATCTAACTTAAACATCCATGAACATCAATAAAGATATGCTCAACAATAAAAATATTAATGCTTCAGAAAATAATAATACAGCAAAGAAATACCCCGCTTTACTTATCTTTCCTAAAGAAAACACCTCCAACGAACATATATTTAATATTTTAGATTAATTCGTGCCTTTACAAGAGTTGCCATTTAAGATCAAAAAAGTAATAAAACTTAAAAGAAGAGGTGTCGTATCGAATGTAAGACCAGAGAAGATGTCTATACACTACATGACTTAATTACGAAATGTCCAGTTCAAGAAATTGTTGTTAAAATCTCAACACCAAGACTTCCACGATGTAATCTGCGCAATGTTTCAAGTTCAATATCTCAAGAAGTTAAAAATATCCTTACACAATCAACACAACTTCCTGATAATTCCTACAAATTTCTTTATAAAAACGAAGGCAGAATTGACAGCACTAATAAATGGATGATAGAATGTTACCCAATAGCTTTTCAAAAATTAATGGGAACACATTACATACCCTTCGACTCGAGAAATATTAAAATTTCTAAGCATTACGGCGTTACGAGATGTAGCAATTTTCAAGAATTTTCTAACAATAAATACAACTCCACTCTTTGGATCCATTGGCAATATTGCGGCGAAAGTCATCACTTCAATTAATGCCAGGTCAATAATCCTTCTTGCACAAACTGTCATATCAACAATAAATTCAACAATATAAATTATGATATATACCACAGTGCATATGACGTCAAATGCCCATCGTATCAATTAGAGGTCAACAAAATTAAATCCAAAACCCTGTATTAATGAATCATCACAATATAAATTCAGATTCAAATATAACCCCAATAAAAAATTCAGTAGCATTAAAATTGCTTCAAATAAATCTTCAAGGTGCACGAGTAACACTACAGCAAGCTGTAAAATTAATACAAGAAGGAAACATTAATTTAATCTTTATACAAGAACCATATACGTTACTGAATCGAAAAACTTGGAAATGCCGTCGGGACTTTCCTCTCTTTTTTCAGCAACTGCTAAGGCAGGACTAATTTATGCAAGCCCCTTAATTCCAATAATTGTACACGTCACCATGTTTAGAGCAACAATAAAATTGGAAAATCTTACTTACTCACTATATAGCACCTCTGTTTATGCACCACCTTCTCATGATCTACAAGAAATTCTACAAGAACCGGACACCTTACGACTACGTTCCAATGAGTATCATCTCATCTATGGCTACTTTAACGCTTATAATCCCATCTGGGGTTCAATTTCGGAAAATAATAGAAGGAAATTACTGATTGAATTCATCCAAAAGGAAAGACTTGTTTTAATAAATTTTCCTGACTGCCCTCACACTATTCCACATCACAGGAACAAAGTTGGATTGATCGTACCTTAAACAGCACAAACTTAGCATCCTTAATCACAAACTGGACCATTTTGCACACAGATTCTTTGAATAATCATAACTACATTACCTTTAATCTGCAACCTAAAATTCTCTTTACAACAAAAAAGGTATAATACAAAATACATTGGCCATAAACATTTCAAATCAATAATTCAATTAGATCACAGGAAGTAATTGCCTCCTTTAATAATGCCTTTACCAAAGAAGAAGTAAACAGCTCTACCGGCAACTTTATTAAAATAATAATAGATGCCTGCAGTAGCAGCTACAAATGTAGAAATATTCATAGGAAAATTAAAATATTCTGGTGGAATGACAAGTTCACAATCGAAAGGAAGAAAGCAGAGCTCTAAGAAGATTTAAAGCCTATACAGAACCTACACAAAGAAACACACTAAAATGTCTCTTCAATAAATCAAGAGCACTTTTCAAAAGAAATATTAGAATTGCCAAACTCAACAGCTAGCGTAATTTCTGCAACAATACTTCTCATGTATATGGCACAGCCTTTAAAATAGCGCATAATACATTTTTCATGTCGCCTCAAATTTCAACGTCAAGCTTCCAAAACATTCATTGATCAACTGACGTCATACTTAAAATAATTACAGCACTGTTTAACCAAGATGAAGAAATTTGCATAAAGATCAATCCTCAGAATCTTTAAGGAACGATTCATTAAACCTTGTTATTAAAGAAAATAATTTAAATTGCCAAGTCTTGAAGAAATTAAACATATTATCAAAGTTTCAGATCCTAAAAAAGCACCAGGACCCGATGGTTTTGATAAAAACATATTAAAGTAAATCTTCTTAGCAAATAGCAACCTTGTAAACTGTTTTGTGCACTTTTGCTCAGAAAATTCTACCATTCCAGATATACTCAAACAAGCTAAATTCATCCTATTTCTCAAGACAAAGAAACCTAAACAAGATCCATTTTTCTATTGGTCAATATGTCTTCTACAAAGTTTCGGCAATCTTTTGGAAAAACTAATACTCACCAGATTAAACTATCACCTAAAGCAATGCAATATAATGCATGGAAAACAATTCGGTTTCAGAAGCAGTATGTCAATCGATCATGCACTACAAACAGTGCAGGATGGCATTAACAGCAATAAATCTAACAATCAACACCTCTATTAATTTCTTTAAATATCAAATCAGCTTTCCATTCATTTCGAAGGAAATACATTCTGCAAATTCTACTGTCAATTAAGTGTCCTGCCATATGTATAACCTCATGAAAGACTACTTTAACAACAGGTTCTTGCAATTTACGTCAAATGAAGGAATCTCAACGTATAAAATCACAAACGACTCTCCTTAAGGCTCTTGCCTTGGGCCTACATTGTGAAACCTAGTAGCCAACGAAGCTCTTCAAACTCTAAATAACCTCTCAAATACCCATGCCCAAGCATACACCGACGATTTTTTTCTAATGATTAATGGCAATAATTGAAGAAACATAACAGAGAATGCTCATCGTTCATTGATAAGTTTTCAAAATTGGTCTAAAAAGCATTATCTTAAAATCTCTTTCCAAAAGCTCAGGCATTTATATTCCAAAGCCAGACTCCAACACAAGAAATATCAGAAATCCCATCATTAAACTCATAGAAGGTAATGTCCAAATAGTAAATTATTCACGTACGTAGGTGTCATAATAGATAAAAATCTTTCATAGCATCAACACGACAAGCACCTTAAAAATAAAACAATGATAATGTTCAATTCATTAAAATCTGTCTCAGCCAAATCATGGGGAATATTCCCCAATCTACAAGGACTATGGTATTACGTTGTCATAGAAAAAATCATTCTTCATGGAGCTTCTGCGTGGGCATCTAACCTAAATTATCACGCAAAAAGACAACTTCTCTCAATACAAAGACCCTTCTTGATCTCTATCACTAAAGAGTACAGAACTAATCCCACTAACGCCCTACAAATCATTGCTGGCATATCATCTATCACCTTAGCCCTAGAAAAGGAATCAATTAAAATCAAATTATCAAGACTCAGGCTCACAGGACATATTAATAATAAAACTTATCAACCTTCTGACTATCAAGAATCAAGCTGCAAACAAATATCAATCCCACCAATTTAATCACTAATGATTTCAAGCTAAATACTTCTTTAAAAAATTTCCCTATTATTATTTACACTGGTGTGCAAAAATTAAGGACGAGACGGTTTTTTCAATATAACCTTGAGCAAAAGGTTTATAAATCAACACATTTAATACCGTAAGATCCCCAATACGTAAGGACATGAGTAATGTAAGCAACACTTAAGAGAAATCAGAGGGATAAAAAGAAGCTTTATTGAAAAAGTAGCATGGAGCGCAATGCGACTAAAGGCCGAAACATCCCTGTGATGGGTGTCCAGCAAGAAACATCCGGTCTTTAATAGGGGATATGATCTCCCCTGACTGCTAGGCAGGTTTCACATCATTTGTGCATGCTGGATATGTGGTTGTTAATGAGCTGTTGAGACACTGCTGCTCGTTCCTCTTGTAGCACCAATCGCAGTTTCGTTACTGGCGATAAGTTACGTGCTGCCACGGGTCTCCCTAGTAAGTTCCGTACATGCTTGACGGGATTTAGATCCAGAGACCTTGCCGACCAATCCATGTGTTCAATATCTTCACTCTCCAACAGCTCTTCGACAGTAACTGTGCAATGAGGTGGAGCGTTGTCGTCCATGAAGAGGAACTGAGGACCCATAGCCCTTGTGAAAAGACGCATGTAAGGAAGAAGAACCTCGTTACAATAGCAGTCCCAGGTGACGAACCTCCTTGGGAGATATGAAGGTCGGTCCGGCTACCAAGCATTATGTCTGCTCGAACGAGAACTCCGCGACCTCCAAAACAGTCCCTTTTGATGATGTTGAAGGGGTTATTGCGTGTTCCCCGCTCTGTCCAGATGTGTATGTGTCTAGAATCGCAACTCAGACTAAATCTGCTCTCATCTGTAAAGAGTACTCGTCCCCATTCATTGTCTCTCCAATTCCGGTGTTCCCGGCACCACAGAGAACGCCTTCTCCGATGGGCAGGCGTTAGAGGTACACACCGTACAGGGCGTCGTGCAAACAGACCACCACCGTGCAATCTTCTGGCCACGGTAAAACGCGATATCGGTCGTCTAGTCGCCTGTGTCGTGTGTCTAGCGATTTCTCCCGCTGTCTGCCGCCTGTTTCTTCTGGCCTGTAAGGCAATATACCGGTCATCTGCGGGTGTGGTTCCTCGTGGACGACCACTACTAAACCCCCGGATAGCTGTTCCTGTAGTTTAAAATTGTCTCCAAAGCCGTGAAACGATGCTGTGAGCAATTCCGAACTCTGCAGCCACACCTGTCACACTGCGGCCTTCCTCCAACTTCCCAATGATTCGGCCTCGGGTAAAAGCATCCAGATGTCGTCTAACAGATTGATTATTCGTCATTTCTCGCTGAGGCAGCAATTCGGTGTGATTTTAACTGCTATACGGCGTGCAATCTCTTTTCCAGAAATACTGATCTTACACCGACAACATGCTTTATACTACTCAGACACTCCCCCATTACGCCTACCTGCATATCTGCGCATGTGCTACTGTACATCACCTTACTTAATCTCCTGATTGGTCTTCGCTCTGCCTCTTCGTTCAGCTGATATGCTAATTTTTCGACTTCGTCTTTAATTTTTGCACACCAGTGTATATAGATGGATCAAAAACGGATAAAGGTGTAGGCTGCGCATATTGTGTTTTCCGTCGTAATACTTTATATAAAACCTGGCAAATCAGATTAAATATAACAAACTCTGTGTATCAAGCAGAATTATTATCAACCAAGGAAGCACTTATAATTACAAATCAGCTTCAAGAAAAAAGTGTTCTAATTACCGATAGCTTTTCCAGTTTTTAAGGAATAACCAGCCTCAACCGATCACCAATAGTCAAGGACGTTCAAACATTACTATTGAGCTTCCCAAAAAGACTATTACCAAAATTACATTGGACTAAGCAGACGTCGGCACTCATGGCAACGAAGTAGCAGATCAGGTAGCCAGGGATGGAGGCAAAATTTCTTCAGTGCCGCATTAATTCATTCCTATTCCTATTTCGTTTTTAAATGTCATCTCCATATAGGAAAAAGCTGGATATCCGAACAAACAGGAAGAAGAAAATTTCAATTTTTACCTACCCCCTCCAGAAATCTCATCACTACAATTCGTTCGATCACCTACTTTTTAACAACTCATGGGGCATTCACTGCTTATGTCTTCTGCTTCGGACTTCATCATAGCAATCTTTGCGTTCGTGACTCACTTGGCACCATTGACCACTATATGTTTGAATGCCCAATTACCATATTCTTAACTTTACACAAAAGAATGCTCAACTTTGGTTCTCTAAATTACTAAAAATTCTTCTAAATTACTAAAAATTAAAGTAAAATTCTTCGTTATAAACTAGATAATCCCATAAAACATCTCTCTACAAATTGTGATTATCTGAAGTCACATAATCATCACTCTTGATAACAACAAGACATAATGAGTATATAGAATTCTTGCAAACTTCTCCATATTTCTGAACTAATGATACCTATACTAATGCAAAAACATGCTGATGTAATTATTATCTAATATCTATATATTAATGTAAAATATTTTCTAATATATGTATAATAAAATTTTCCAAAATGTTGATGTAAACCAACTGTCTATGCGAAATGTCTAAATTGTAAAAGTTGAATTTTTAAATAAATGGCATCTTGAGGTTGGTGCCTCTCGGAATAGCCGGTACTAGGTGGCCCCACATCATGGACGATCAACCGATATGCCTAAATGGTAGTACGGTTGTCTATGTTGTGGTTTTCTGCCCTGCTGTTCATTGACATGCACGTGCGCGGGAATTTTTTGCCTAGATTTCTTTCTGTTTAGTAACTTGTAACGTCTGGTGTATGAAACAGTTGTGGCGAGCCAAGAGAACCTTGTTGAGATCATTTGCGTAACTATCGCGATCATCTGTGAAACTCTTGATACATTGCAAAGTGTCCCTGAATACATGCTGCGGTGTCTCGCTTGGGTCGTAGCTGGCGTCGGCCAGTTTGTGTTAGTGAGTGTTAGTGACGCAAGCTACTGAGTTAGCTTATATTCTAGGTGCATAAAATAACCATGCGGAATAGGAGCGCCAACTCAACAGGGCTTTCCAACATCAGCCAATCACAGTGGGTAGTGAAGAAATCAGGAGAGTCTTTTGGTAGGAAAAAAGAGTAAAAAACCTTCGGACCGCCTCCTGCGGTATTATCTGAAGTCGAACTCCACAATTAAAGCGGTGGAAATTACCTGCAATGGTGAATTTATGGTGTTTTTCACACGAATAACCTACCCTGCATGAAGCTTCCACACGCTTAAGCGAATCGCGCTGTATATTCCTTATAATATTCTTACTTATACTACTATATTTTAATAGTAACCTCATTATAGCATTATTTGTGTTATTATACATATCCCTTTTTCCCTATAGATCTGGATATTATATATTATTTTACTGTATTTACAATTTATTATTTACTGTATTACAATTTATCTCCTTTGTATTACTGAGTTACTTACTTACTTCTTGAAGCTTTAAGTAGAATTTCAGCTCAATTTTCGATTGTAATTTTTATAATGCTTGCTTTCTAATTTCACATTCATATCTGCAAAATGATTGTAAAACATACGCCTCTGCTTTAAGCAACCTAATTTTGACATAGTAAAAACTGTTCCCTAAAACTGCAGACAAAGTTCTCTTTCTGTATCAATGGCAAACTCTCTTTACATGGCTCTGAATATCTAGAATATTCGAATAGCCTAGTTTTTTTATGGTTCTTTCAGATGATGGAACAAAAAATATCTGCTAGAGCAAGATCAAGTAAATACAGTGAACAGCCTTAAACTACAACTCCTATATAGAGCATAAATGCTTTTACGCTGAATAGGTTCGAATGTAGCCTGACATTATCAACTACACACACACGACGGTGTGGAATAAATTTTCCAGAACTCCCCTGTAACAAGTTAGCATTCATCGTTGTTCTGCGAGAAGATGTAGACATACCAGTTCGATTAGCGTCTTTAGAGGAATCCCATCTAATTTTAAAATATATAAACCATTCAAAAGCGAATTTTAAAAATATAGCATCTTCTTCGTAAACTTCTTGGAGAATGTCATAACTTTCGCACATTTAGCAAGCTGCTTAGAACAGAACTTAAAATTCGTTCAGTGCTCCATTTTATAAACATCTGCACCACCTGCAAATATTTCAATATCAACATTTAGAAATTTAAGACGAAACCTGTTTTCACAGTTCAGGAATGTATGAATCCATTGATATGATATTTATACATGTTTGCATAAACTATAAAATGTGTTCACAATTGTTCGATTTATTGAAACTCTACAGCTATTTAGAATTTTTAAAACCTGGCTTTCAACT
The DNA here is from genome assembly GCA_000611955.2 of Stegodyphus mimosarum. NCBI lineage: Eukaryota > Metazoa > Arthropoda > Arachnida > Araneae > Eresidae > Stegodyphus > Stegodyphus mimosarum. The sequence continues at coordinate 178,287 of KK118408.1, forward strand.
GCGTTCGATCAAGGTACGTGCTATAGAATATAATAACATTATTTATATTACATTTCCTCTCCACGCTGTTTAAGCTGTATATATGCTTCGTAATCAGAGTACTGATTGCCACATGAAACGTGTTTTTTTTTCTTTTTTTTCATAGGGAAAACAATAAGGATTTTCCGCGATATTTAAGAAAATTCCACTTCGAAGAGCACAAATATAATTTGAAATTAAGACTTCGGGTATTCCGTTTCTTTCATAATTAAAATGAAGAATTCTATCTAACAAACATGCTCTAAAGCAAACTCAGTTCTCTTTATGTAACAATTACCATCACTAAATGGAAGGAATAAATTAGGGATAATTTTTATGTCCAATACTTGTATCATTTTCAGATTAAACTGCCTGTTTAAAAATTGCCATTCTTTTTTCAACGTTCGATTTGATTGATGATAATAAAGAGGATTTCCCCAAAACTTTGTTATGAAATCAACCATTCAATTCGTAAATTATGTAAGAGGCTTGTTTTTCTTAACATTGATATAGTAATTGCAATAACTGTTTGTATTTCCTCTTTTTCCATACTAAATTATGTCATCCTAAAGAATAAAAAAAGACTTTTTATTTATTTGATATTTGTCGTGCTCTTAAGATTTGCTTTTATGATTTGTTTCTTATTCAAGAACTTATTTATTTGGTATCCATTGATATAAGTTTTTCTCTGAAGGTTGTTGATAAAGTCTTTAAAAAAGCTCTTCTTGTCACCATAAATCACAATTTGCTGTTAGAAAAAACCTCAGAAATATTCTTTTCATTCCAATTTTTCCGTTCTATCTAAATTAAAAAGGATTGGAATACCCACAATGGCAGCACTCATATTACTTTACACCTAGCAATCACATTCTTTGTTTAGCCATTAAAAATTCAAGTTTTTATTCCAATTCTTGGGAAATTTGTAATGTTCCTTATTCGTATGGCTTCCTTTATCAGCCAAATTACGAACACATTAAAACTTCGCATTAAGAAATGTGTATTCCTTGTTATGAATGAAGTAAACATTTTCTTTTCTTTTCGCCCTAGAAGCCATATCCTAAGGTTATTCCTTTGCGCTTGATGCGTTTACTTCTTACCAGAAATACTAAATAAGTGCAACGTATCAACAAATTATCAGACACCTTCAAGACACTCAAATTATGTTACAAATTTAAGAAAAATAAAAAAATAAATAACTTAAAAACATGTGATAATATATTTTCGCTTAACTATAATTGTGACTGCATTTCTAATAAAAGTAATTTAAAACATTTTCCGTATCGTGCAAAACATATCCAAAAACTTTCACAATCAGACGAAAGATGCCTACATTAGTTAATGACATGACATGAATTTTAATTCAGTTTCTTCCAAAATGTTCTCTCAAAATCCAGTATTATTTTAACTTCTATCTTCTCTTTTCATTGATTTATTTAGTTCATAGAGAGCATTATATGCATTTTGTCTCTCGCTCCGCCTCTTCATTTCAGCTTTTTTAATTTGCATATCGATACGCCATACTGTAAAAATCTATAACTCCTTAACAAGCATGTCTTTAAGTAGGAAGATATTCCATCTCAGTATCTTTCAACATCGATAGAATGTACGTAAAAACTACATTAATCGAGTTCGTTCTTTCTCAGATTTTCTAATACCATATTTCTCTTCTGTATAAATGTCACGATTTGCACTGAAAACTGTACTAAGTATCTGAGCAGAAAAAATAAAGCAAGCTGATTTTGTCGTTTAATTTCTTGTAGTTAATTAACTTCCTTTGTGTGAATATCTGTATCTGTATATGCATATATATATATACATATATATTGCATATTTATATATATATATATATATACATATATATAATACTACAAATAAGTTCTCTTCGCAAAATAAGTACTCTTTGCTACATAAAATACTCTATATTTTTTAGTAGTATAGTCTACCTTTGATCATACCATGCATCTCTGTTAAGCATAAGTTAAAACCCTGTAACAAACACCTTTCATTAACATTTGTGGGAATGTAGTTTCCACGTAGCACCATACAGAGAGCATTATGCTAACACAAAAGTTTAAGTACATTCGAAAAGCTTAAATTTCGATTTTTAAAGCAACAGACACTGATTGAATTCCTTCGAATGGCTTTTAGCAACTGAAGCAACAATCGGAGAATAAAGAAAAATAATGAATCAAGTAGCACATATAAAAAGCATCAGAGCTTAGAACTTGTAAAAAAACAGAGATTAGAACCTATTAAGATACTCAGCATATTCCGAAATCAAGAAAGTGCAGACTCAATTCTGATAATCTAATGAACCAAGAAACTAGTTAATTAAGTAGCCAACAGAGGTGAAAGTCCCAAAGGAGAGAGCTTGTGTATTGGTAATCAACTAAAGAACAACCACTGGAGAGCAGTAAAAATATGCTCGAGCGGTTAGAGAAAAGAAGATTTTTTTCAGTTAGGCAAAATGTTTATCCCACGTAAAGCTTTAGCATGGCATTTTAGGTAGGTTTTCTGGGCATGGGATTTTGAGTTTGTAAAATAAATATATAGTTTGAATGCTAGATAAACAATACGTCAAATTTTTAGTGGCTTTCCATTTTCATTTTTAAATTTGTAATTCAAAATAATGTAAGAAATCTTTGTGCAGGTAAACAGATATGAAACTTACGTTTGTTCAGCTTGCAAAACAGGAGATATATTTTAATATTTTCCAGTAAACGAACGGTGCAGAAGCAGATAAAGTAATTTAAATATAGTTCCATTTAAAATTAAAACTTTTTCAAACTAATTTATCAAAAAATTAAATTGCATAGAATATAATGGGCACATTTTGTATTTTATGTGCAGTATGTTTCACATATTAACATTGTGAATAATGGGAAAATAAAATGGCTAGGTTTAATGAAACGTATACAAAATTTAATTTGTAAATGATTATTTTTTTGTTAAGCTAAAATGTATAGCATAATTTATACTTTAATCTATGAATAAATTTTCAACATACAATCCGAAATAAATATAAGTACATTTAATTTTACAATAGTAGGAGCGTATCCACTTTTTCAAACTATTGTTCCATGAGTCCGGTATCGTGATAGATTGAATGCACAGAGGTCCAATTATAGGTTCATAAAATTAATTTTATGAAAAGGAACACTTCAGAGTTCTGGAACTTTTCACAGAAACAGTCGTACAACTCTTCACAATATAACATACTACAATGAGTAGTTACACTTCAAACTCATGTAAACATTATGCACAGTACAATACAAAACGTAGCTAAATCTACCAGCAGATATGTCAGTACTTCGAAATCACGCTAACAGCTAACAACAACTACTGAGAGCAAATGCTCTCTCCGATCTGATATAGCGTAACGCTGTGCCGAGATATTTCTAGTACTTTCTGCTTCTCGAAATTACAGGAAGGCTATATCAGGGACGAATTACTGTTACAGCTAATACACTGATCAATTATAATTTTTCAATTATAATATCTATTACGGTGATACAGGGACCGCACCAAAATGTCCCCAATGGTCGCCAAGTTTGGCGACAAAAATTAGTGGCCAAAACCGTTGCCAGTTTGGCGATATCTTGCCGAATTACCGAAATACCCATTTACTCAATGTTAAATGGACTTGCCCCTGTATTTTTACTTTCCGGCACACACTTCCTTTTACACAGAAAATACAATTTCACATATAATTGCGCTAAAATCATCTATCTATGTACAAATTCGTAACACTATTTTAGCAGTTATTCACTTCAGCTAGATTCATTCCTAAATAGAGTTTTAATCAGTAATGCATTTTAGGTATTAAAACTATAAACAAAGTAAAAAGTAACGTATTTTAATTATACATTAAGATCTTTAAAACACAAATATTTATTTTCTAAACTTATTCCTAATACTCTTACGTATAAAGTGACTTTTTTAAATCATTCCTTGAGATTTTTAATATGCAAATATTTATTTTCTAACAAATTGCTAATATTGTAAGCAGTGTATAAAGTGTTAATTTAAAATTAATGTTAAGATTTTTATTTCGAACAAGCCTTTGATGTTGAAAGAGTGATGAACCAGAGACTGGAAAACATCTAGACTCTTCAGAGATGCATCCTTCAAGGTGTCGACCTAAATTCTGCCTCTATGTCGGCAGAAGACTATCGATGTACATGATCCTTACTTAGACCTACAAAGGTCGACTTTTGATTCCGTACTAAATCAAAGCTAATATTTTGCTTCTGACAGCTGTCAATATTTTCACAATTATCTAATCCTTCTACTTAATAAGTTTCTCTAAATGAAATTCAAAATTTTATGGAAGAAGCGTTAATGTCATGGATGAAAGAGTTCCAAACCATAGATCTGGCTTCTTAATTTATCCAAACAGTTAACAGCTTAAGTCAAGAAAATATTCAATATAAGTTAATTATATAACAAGCTGATTTATGATTATATAACAAGCTGATTATATTAATATAATTATGTAACAAGCTGATTGATTATATAACAAGCTAAATGGAAAATTCTCTGTACCTTCCCATGCAAAATTTGCGGTGTTGCTTTGTTTAAAAATCCATACAGGCAAATAACGTTTATTACCGAATGCGGTTTACCAAAAGTGAAAAACTTATAATAAAAATTAATTTTTTGTTTGGTATTTGTGTCCAATTACAGTGAAATTTTAATTCTTACCCATAAAGAGGATTGGAAAGTTAAATAATTCAATAACTTGTTTTACAAACCTATTCTCAAATGTGTATGAAAATGTAGAGAACATTTTATATTTACTTTATAAGGTATTTCTCCCGCCTTCTTCGCATGCCTTCGTGGTGCATTGGTCAACTCGCTTGACGCGTAACCGAGAAGTCCGTGGTTTGATTCCCGGCGAAGGCGTTGCTCATTTTTCATGATTCTTGCTTCCAAATAAATAACCTAATGTCTCTACAATTTTATTCAAAAACAGTGATTTTTTACTGATCTAAATATGTGGGCTGCACGGTAATTACATGAAATGTTAGGCTTTACATAGTCGTTTCATTGTATGTGTTTTGCTAGTACATAGCAAAGGTAGATCATGAAGGACATAAAGCCTTTGGTCATCCTTTTTGAACATACTGCATGCCAAAATATCTACTTGACTTAATTTGTTTCGCTGCGGAGTCAGATACTGATGGTAGAATAAGCTAAATTCGTAATTGTTTTTATTAATATCTTCATGAGGAAGGTAATTAATCCATCAAACAATATTCTGGTTTTGTCTGCAGAATAAGTAAATTATAAATTTACTTAATTTTCTATATTGCTTAGTTTAATATACTTTAAAATCATATTAATAGTTTGTTAAATTTATATGAAAATCAAATGTTATTACATATTTTGATAAAACCTGTAATTCATTTTTAAGGATAGAAGAATTTTATATTTTGTAAATGTAGCACGGAATAATGCATTAATCACATACTCTCTTCACTAAAAATAACAGTGAGTGATATTCTTCATTCGTATGTATAACTGAAATAAAGCTTGGTATATTTGAGAACAAATTACAACGAAAGATTTAGAAGAAAATATGCGATGACAATTCTGATTTTTTTTAATTCATAAAGATCTTTAAAAATGGTTTGATTTATAGAGTTTACTCGTCAAAGACTCTTATCCTCTTGTACGTTCCTAAAATTCGGAGTTAGAAATGGAGAAACATTTTACACTGCATTAGCTTTTAGTTGAAATTGATAGCCTAAATCAGGATTTCCACCCTTTTTGCTCGAATCAGCCGATTTTACACTCGATTAATTCTTTACGCCTCTTTTATTACACTACTAAGAACATTCTTCTGAAAGTAAATATTTTTGTGCATAAAATACAGTAGATATATTGCCAGATTAAGTGGATGCATATCATGAACGTTATAAATTCATCATAAAATAATTATGTACTTATATAATGTATAAAACCAAGAGCTAGTAAAATAATTAAATCAAAAGTTAATAATCCACAGCATACTGCGCTATATTAATAATTACTACTCTTAATTTTGGAATTTCTTGATTCTTGATTAGATATATGTATATAAAATTAAGTCAATAAATGCATAAAAAAAAAAAAAAAATTGAATAAAATCACATAAAATATATAAAACATTTTTAAACATTTCTTAGTACTTTTCAAACACCACAAGAAGAATTGTCAGCAGAGTCTTGTGTCTTAATGGACAAAGGAATTTTCAACAGTTTGTTATACTATTTTCATTATGTTATTTTATTGAATTGTTTCGCTTTTATATTCGTTTAAGTTTAGATATATGTACTTAATAATAGAATGTTGACACCTGTTTGGTTCAATTTTGGCTTTCATTATTATCTGTTGATTATTTAATTAATAAAATATTTATTAAATTTTTGTCCTTATATTTATTTAAATAAATGTAAATTAGGTTTTATAAACATAATTATTAAAAAAAATCAAATGTATTGATAGCTTTTTGTAAGTTTGTATTAACTGTATCAGAATTTTTATATAACTGTAGTCATATAATTATTTTATTTCCTTGAGAAATTTCATTTATTAAATTTCAACAAATTTTGAATTGTTAAATAATGAATGATTCGATAAGTGTGTCAACAGTTCTACAGCATAAAGATCATTTTCCACTGCGCTGAAGAATATAGTCACGATGAGTATTCGAGAAGCTGAGTGCTTTCTTAAAGTACGATACTCACGGTCCTTTATCACCTCATCTTTAAAATTGCAATGCGTCTGAAACTGAGTTAAAAGATACACTTTTTTTTACCACAGACATGAAGTAAAGTATTAACGTAATCATAGTTAATCACACTTCAAATCCGGTAAAAAGTAAATATAAATGTTTACCGCTTAAAGATAAATATACTGAGGTAACTTAATTGCATAGTCTTAGACTTCTGTTCAACGTTTAAAGTTATTGACGTTTTTTACTTTATGTTGCATTTCTACAAGTCGTGGTTATTGTACCTCAAAGTCGTGCTTTTGTGGTCAAAACTTTGTTTACAAAAAAATGCTCTTTTATAAGACTTCCTAAGATTTTGTAGTTCTGTCTCAGATGTAACGATAACTCGCTTGACGTGTGTTAGGGTTATAGGATTAAAATACTATATCAAGAGGCAAATGAATAAATTACGGATCGTGTCGCAAATACAAGCAGCACTTGTCTGTCTTTTTACTCATGCAGTCTCTTACGGAACAAGAGTGATAGCGGCCCATGGCAAGCAGAGTGAATGCGTGGGGAAAGTAACCTTGAGTGGACTGCGAAATATAAGCACCAGAAGCTAGTAAGAAATTTACGGAAGTAATTTTAGTAAACAATTTATAGGCGGATGTACAGTGGATACCGGTTAAAAAATCGCTGCTTTATAAAATCAACCGCTTATTAAAATTGAAGCCCAAGAACGGATATAAAAATCAAATCGCTTTAAAATTGTCTGTGTTTCTAGGTCAGTGATTTCATTCAAGGTCGATTCATGGAGCTGCAAATACTAGAATTTTCTCATTTGGACCAGTCAGGGTGGAGACGGGTTTCAACAAAATAAAATAAGTATATGTCACAAAAGTTTTGTCAGCACTGACTCAAACCAGCCGGGGGAAAGGGAAAACTTAGAAAAAGACGTGAGACAGAATCTGTATAAAAAATTGTCCTTTTTTACTCATGCAGTTCGTCCAGTTCACCCATCTACATCGTGTTTTTGTTGCTTGGTCGAAAACCAAAATGACGAATCGCAAGGACTTTAGCTTAAAAGATAAAGAAAAATCGTTGAAGCAGTATGATTGTTGAAAAATTGTTGAAGCAGTATAAAATGCAGCCAACATGAAGCTTCTGTTTAATTCAGAATTTCACAGTCTGCACATGTACCTTGTTGAAAAGAAGAGAGGCAATTTCGGATGAACTGATGGCACGTGCAAATGTCTCACGTAAGAGAAATTAAAGTGGAACCTCTTTAAAAACTGTCCTCTTGGGAGTTTCTAAATTCCACGAAAAAAAGGTTGTGAAATCGCGAGAAATGCTGTATCAAAAGGCAACTGAATTCGCCAAAATGCTGGGAGAAGAGTTTATGCCTACGGCTGGATGGCTCACAAAATGGAAAGAAACAGACAGTATCTTTTTCAGAAAATTGAATGATGAGAAACAAGATGCAGACCATCATCCTTACCCCATACTAACAGCAGCAGAGACTTGACAAGGATTAAGTGTTTCGGAAGAACGCTCGAACTTAAAGGTGGAGGTGTAGAAAGTTACAAGTGTCATATCTTGGACACCGTTGAAATGCTACTAAAGAGAAATATACAATAAACTTAAAATGATGGATAAATTTTTAAATAATGTTTGATATGCTTACATATTGTATTGATCTATGTAACATGGTGAAATAATTACAGTTTTTTTATTAAGAGGGCTATTCTCATCCACGAAAAAAACAATGAACGTTTTGTAAAAAAAAAGTGTATGTAACGTATATATTAAATTGCATATCAAAAAAGCGTATTGATCACAACAACAAGGCCGTATTCAAGGAGAGAGAGTTTCAGGTATGTGCAGATCCATTCATTAAAATTTAATAAAATCTTATATAAAATAAGCCTATATTAAAAGACTTTATTTTCACATCCCACCACGAAAATATCCAACCTTGGACCCAGCACCGCATGTCAACCTCAGCTGTTTTATACAATCAAATAAGTTCGGAGCAGACGTGATCGTATTAAACGGTAGCTACTGTAATACTCTTGTGTAGATTCCTTAAGTATTAATTTACAGTGCTTAGTGATTTTATTATTTTACAGTGAACAGTGAAATTTTTAGGTCCATGTTTGGGATGTATTTCTTAAATTATACTGTTGTTTAAATTACTTCTTTTGATCGGAGCAAAGTTCTTTTAAGATAGCAGAAAAGCTTGTACAGCAATATGCAGTTTTTGTGTTCGCACTAACGGAGAATTTTGGGGTCAAGTGTCGGCGGCCATCGTTCCATTTTTCGTTCCCTTATCTTGCTGGGGCGAACGTGCGTTTTTCTCGTTCAAAGGCGAACTGCTCTAGCTGCGGCGATTCTTGATAGATTTACGAGATAAAAGTATTTAGGATTTGTCCGAAGAGTCGCAATCGTTAACTGATTTACGTTGTAAACATCCCTTGGTTTTCGCTTGAAAATAGGGGCTGGTCACTGTGAAAAGAGAGGACTGATTTTCTTAAAATTTTGGTTGGTATTTATTGCTCTGGTTCTAGTGATTAGAGATGGTTACTGTTTTGTGTAGCATTGGTGAATTTTAATTTTATGGACTTTTTTGAACCAATAGTAATTTTTAGAGACGGTCCACTTTTGAGCGTCCCGAGTTTTTAAAATTGATCGCACACAAAAAAAAGGAAGGATTTTTGAGATTTTCGAGACTTTTTGGAGAAAAACGAGAGGCCTGGCGGCCTCTCCCGCCTCTCGTATCCGACGGTGTCCGCTGTATGGTTGTGGGTGTAGGATAATATAGGGGCGAGAACTTGTCCGACAGCTTTCCGGCCCCTATCGTTGCATCTTCGGTGAAATTGACTGAAATCTTGTGGCTACGTCCAATTCTCAAACGTTGGAGTCTGTTTAGCCGCTGATGTGTTTTCCCTTTGGAAAAAAAGTAGTGCTCGAAAGAAAATGGAAGGCTGCTCCCGTTTGTATTTGTCTTGTTGCTATAGTCACCGGTGAACATCGAAAGAAGGGTTTTTCCTTTTCGGAAAAAAAGGTGTTTTAAAACTCGCACTGAAGCTTCTGATTACTATGGAGAATATAGAAGATGTGTCGACCACCCAGTTTGTATTTTTTCCTGCCGTCATCCCCATCTTGGAATTGGAAAGAAAAGGGAAGGCTGCTCCTTGACTGAGTATAGTGCTGGATTATGAAAAGTATTCCACCGTTGGAAGGAGCTATTTCACAGTCGAACGTTTTCCAGATTTGGTGCTATAGAACAGACGTATGGTTTTCTACGATATCAAGAGTGGTCAGACAGTTCCTTGGTCCTACAGTTGGTCGGTATGCGGATTTTATATAAGTGATTATGTGTATTACTAATAATTTAACAAATTTGAGAGAGTGATTTTTATTTTTTAAATGTTTAATTGTCATGTGTCGTCACTTAAATTTCATTAAGGGAGAATAAATGTGTGATTCTATCAAGAAATTTAAGTATATCTATATGTCCGAAGAGAAATATACTGAGGTATCACAGGTGAAAGAATAATAAGTTCTTCTAAATTAGCTTTACTTGTGATCTTAAATTTTCTGAGCGCTATTTGAAATAATTCGTTATTTTAAAGTGTTTATTAAGTTTTTGGTAGGATTTATAATTATTTAATGATTGTAAAATTGTTTGTAACTACTTGATTATTGCTTAGTGGTAATTACGCAATTATTGTAAAGCGCATGACTAGTAATTTTGGGTATCATATTGATAGTTGTACAGATTGTCGTATGAGAACTTTACGAGTAATGTTTTGGAAAATGCTTTTATAGAGGTAGTCTGATCAGCTATCCGGAATTAAAATTTTTGGAATATTAAATAAATGTACGTTATTCACTTACTATTGTATGTCTTTTGTAATTGTAGCTTGTGGTTTACTGTAGGTCACCCGTGTGATCCTTTCGGAAAATATGGTTAAAATTCCATTCGAACCTGGGTAGTTTATTGCGGGCGTAGGAGAATTTAATGAGGTTTATAACTATACGATCAGATTTATTAATTTAACTGAACTGGTGTTTTGACTTCTTAGTGTGAGACTTATCTTCTCCCGGTGTTTTGAATTGTTCTGTGTTATATTTAATGAAAAGTGTTAGTGGCTATCTCTAGAATTGTATTGAAATGTGGTTTCAGGAAGCAGAGCTGGTTTAGTTAGTTTTAGTGAAAGATAGCTTGTTGATGATTTTGTGTCGGTAATGAATTTTCCATGAATTATAATCTTTTGATTTTGACAAAACACCAGCGAGGATATTTTCATTTTTTATTGAACGTAAGAGTTGAGACTTTATAAGATAAAACTTAATTTACTGTGTTGAGAATTTAAGGCAATTTAATCTAGCTTAAAGTAATTCGTTTCAGTCACCAGTATTTTTGAACTGACTTAATGAATTCAGTATATTTTACGGGAATTTTAGTTTTGTATTTATGTTTGCCCGGCACCAGTCAGGAAGGTCAGGCAGAGAGTTAAATAAATAAATGTAAAAAACAAACCCGTAGATTTTTCATTCGCAGCAATACTGGGGCTATAATTTTAAAGGCTGCTCGCACGAAAATTAATTTTCAGTAAGCTGCTTCGCAGCTGGAGATAAAGAAGCTGATGGAAAAAGAAGTCCAGCCACCCGCTTCGCCCTTGAACGCGGACGAGAGATGGAGTAGTTGGTAAAAAATTTTTCACACTTATTTGATGATGCCTCAGCGTTTATTCTGGTAAATGATGCAATAGAAACTGGAAATCGCCGCCTCCTGTCAAGATAACCGTCCGGTTATGATAAGGTCCAAGGAAGAAACAATTGAAAAACGTATTTCAGAAATGCAGAAAAATTAAGATATAATCCGAAGTAGTTGTCCACACGCTGTAGTACTGTGCCGAAAGGAAAAAAATCTCCTATCCACTTATTTTAATCGATGGCATTTTGCTACAGAAAATTAAGTAGCATAACAAACATTTTGATAAGGTATCCCTTACCATACGTATACGGACATGAAATCCATAAAATACACAACGAGGCAATTAATATCAAATCAGAATTTTATACCTTTCTTAGAATGCCGTTTGGTCTGTGCAGAATACCCGCTGCATTTCATCGAGCCATGGATATTATACTAATACCTATCCCTGGTGAAACTACATTCATTTACTTAGATGACTTAATAGCCTGTAGCGCTACAACTAACGAACATATTCGAGATTTACATCAAGTGCTTTCGCTTCTAAAAGCGGCAGGTTTAAACGTAAATGCAGTCAAATGTAAATTCGTGGCCAAAGATCTTCATTACCTTTAGTATAAGAGTTCTCAGGGAAGAATTGCAGCTGAAGATTCTAAAATTATAGCGATAAAAATTATTCACCGCTTAACACAGCAAAACGTTGGCCTCATTTTTGGCTTGTGCTCCTATTATAGAAGTTTCATCAAAGATTTTGCACGCATAACGGAGGCAATATCAAATTTAAAAAGAAGAAATGTTTGTTTCAGTTTGTCGGCAGAAACAAATGGCGTTCGTGAGCCATAAAGCGGCATTATTCCAAACATTCCTGTTGAAAGTTCCTGATATTGACAGCAAATTTGAAATCTACGCAGATACATCGGAGTATGGCGTAGGAATCGTGCTTTTGCAAGACGGACAGGCGGTTGCATATTTTAGCAAAAAGGATTAATACAACTAAAAAAATTATACCGCTGCCAAGAGGAAAACATTAGTAGTCCTACTGGCGGCCCAGTTTTTTTTTTTTGCAGTTTTTTTTTCTGGGTAGCGATTCGCGGTTGCCGTGAGTACGGAAATGCGGGGATACATCGTTTTTATTAAGGGAAGAATTTGTCACACAGTTTAACACGATGAGATCTTGCAAGAATGCAATTTACTAATTAAACATATTCTCGGGAAAAGGAAAGTGGCAGACGCTCTATCAAGAATTACAGTATATGAAGAGGGAAAAGAAAGAAGATGTGCCAAGTTGACTTCTAAAATTTTAGATTCACGAGAAGCAGTTGTTTCAAAACTACAAACTGATCCGGAACTTAAAAACGTTTGCGTATAATTGAGCGATCCCAATCATTTTGAACATCGGGCTATAACGAGTATTAGAAACAGAGCTGCAAATTAAAAAAATATTCTCCATCTTTATTCTACTCCAAAGTAGCAAATAATAATAATGAATTAAGACAGATTATCTCAGCGAGTTTAAGATTAAGTACGTTACAAGAATTGCATGATGTGCTAATGTCAGGCAGCTTAGAATAAGAAAAACAGTCCATAGAATAAGCTACTGAACTTTGTAACTCAATATGTCAAGTCCTGTAACATTGTCAGTTGCTTAATAATGTTAACTAAAACCCTTTCGGGTATCTTAACAGCATTAAAACTTATTTCCCTAATGAAATAATAGAAATTGACCTAATACGTTAATACCCAAGTGGTGAAGAAATTCAAAATATATATTTCCTCTTGATCGCATACCATTTCTCAAAGTGGAAAGAACAAATATCTTTCAAACGACGCTCCTCTGAAATACCTGCATATTAATTTTTAAATAAATTTGCGTTCCCACACTTAGCCCTTCCATTTTCGTCCTTCTTTAAACTTATATGCTGCTCTGTTTCTTATGATGCATTGAAAAGCTGACTATGAAACACTTGATATCTGCTGACTACTAATAATTATAGAAATCCTCATAAATTTTCCCTTATGTTTACAAACATCCTGAAACGTATTACATTTCAGAGAATCATTACTTTATTATTGGGTATGTAATTTGACTATTATAAAGCCACAAGAGCTATCTGTCTAAGAGGAAGGATGTCTGAGAATTTCCTTAGGAAAACTGACTCGTATTCGCCTGAAGCTTAGGGTAAACTATGAAACCCAACAATGCAACTAGCCCGTTTGCTTGAGTTTGAACCGAAAGCATTTCCAACTACCAGTATTCAGCGATCTTTACCACTCCGCCAATGGAGGGGCTCTTTTATTATAGAACTCATGTCTTACTTGTCTAAGACAAATTCATTTCAAGAAAAGTTATTATAATGACGCATTTGTTATGCGACTGGCATTTAGCCACAAAATCGATGCATGCCATCCATGTAAAAGTTCTAAAAAATTTTAAAAAATGGAACTAATGAACTTATAACTATGCATCAAATTAAAAGAATTCTGTATAATTAAATTTACATAAAAAAATATGTAGACTTATAATCCATATTTTAGGTGACAAAATAACCCTCTTCATTATTTAATTATTTCTGAAAGGTCTTGCTCATGATTATTTTTTAATATCCATAGAGAATCATATAAGAACGCAAATCTGAATTTTACTGATTAAAGGCATTCAATGTCATAACGTTTTGAAAAATACTCTCTTTCAAACATGACTACAAACATATTTTCTAAAATCAGTTCTCAAAATAGTACTACCAAAATAATGAACTTCAAATTGTTCAGTTGTTTACGAAAATACTGCTGGAGAGTTTTGTGCATTGCCATAGCTCCAATAACTTTAAAGTCATCATTATTTTATTATAAAATATGCATTTTTCTGTTATATGCAACAAAATACACGCTTATGCAGAATATGTCGACTTAAAGTGAATAAGCATCATACCTCGATCTCATTATTTTCCTAATAGGATCGAAGAATTTTGCTTTATCTACATGCCAATCAATAAGTGTTCTTGAAGGACATTGTTAAAAGAATGCTGTTACAGTTTTCTTAGGCAAAAGAATTTTGTAAAAACATATCATAATGCAACATTTTAACATCGGTGTTTTTAATACTGAAATCCTCATGTTAAGACTGCATGCGCATATCTATTTTGTTTTATTTTATTTAATTTCCAGATTCTTTAAAATTATTTATTTAGTAAAAATATGCGAAATATATGTAGCAAACTTATCTCTAATAAAAGTGCTAATTATTCTATTCATATGTAACGGGTATTATTCTTATGTATCAAAAACAATATAAAATAGTATAATAAGAAATCTCACATACAGCACGAAAATGCTAAAACAATTCATTATTTATGCATTTAAAATTGACTTTCAATGTTTAAGAAGTTTAAATCTATCAGTAACATTAAATCAAGAGACTGAAAATATTAATGGAGAAGCCTGGATTAATGTATTTAAAAAAATGAGAAAATATTATAAATATAAAAATCATGTATTTATTTCTTATCAGTGAAACAATCATTTAAATATGATTCAAAATTCTAGAAGTACCTGAAAATGGCTGAGTGGGTAAAACTGCTGAATGCTAGTTGTGCCATCCTATTCGATAATTTTTGTATAAAACATATACATTAATTATCATAAATTAAGGACAAATCGCAAAAATAGCGATAACTTCCTCTAAAATAAGCCAAACCGTGTAAACTTTGAATATGTTGCCAAGTAAGAGTAGCTGAGTAAAACTGCAATATGCAAATTAGTGGCGCTGCATTCGGAATACATCATCTGCGAGGAACATAAAAGTCCATGTTTGAGAGAAAGCCCACATATTTCACTGTGATAGTGACATCAGAAATCTGAAATAGCCAATTCGTAACAATGACCTTCAAACATCATCTGCCTTCAGAATTACGACGGAGAGCCATTGGGAAACTAGAGGCAGGACAAAGTTAAACAGATGTGGCCAGACGGCTAAATGTGAGTCCTTCTGTGATTCATAGACTTTCGAGGCAATTTCAAACCACAGATTCGGCATCTAGGAAGTTCATCCAAGAACGGTCAACTGCTACGACAAGCGCCGATGACCGATATTTAACATTACGCGCACGCAGGAATGGAACCGCTATTCTGTCTCTTCTTAGATCGTCCTTTGCTGCAGCCACCGAATGGTTGGTGTCACCGTCAACTATGCGTAGAAGGCTTCCCGAAGATGGTCTGTATTCGAGGCGACCAGCCATTTGTGTGCCGCTCACGTCCACTGGACGCCTGGTCAATGGGGGGCTGTTCTCTTTACGGATGAGTCCAGGTTTAGTCTAGAAAGCCACAGTAGACATTATTTGATATGGAGAGATTCTGGAACCCGTTATGATCTGTCAAACATCCGTGAAAGAGATGCATACGGAAGACGCAGTGTCTGAGCTTGCTGTGGCATCTCTTTGGGTGGACGTACAGACCTCCAGGACTTTCCAAGGGAATGCTCAGGTTTATAGAGATGACATCATTGGTGCTTATGTGCTCTCATATGCCAGGGCAATAGGTCACGCTTTCCTGTTACAGAACGACAACGGAAGATCACACAGGGCTCGCATCGTAAATGATAATCTTCAACAGGAAACAATTATGCGCATGGAGTGGCCAGCTCGATTCCCGGACTTGAATCCTATCGAGCACGTTTAGGATGCTTTAGGGAGACGTCTAGCTGCTCTCAATCCTCCCCCTCAGACCCTTGCCGAGGTTGCAACTGCTTTGGAAGAGCAATGGCTCTCGTTTCCTATGGAACTGATAGACTGCATAATTGAAAGCATCGCACATCGCTATATGTGCTGTATTGCTTCTAGAGGCGATCATATACCATAATGAAGGTACTTTTCGTACAGCAAACTGATATCTTCGATTTGTTCATTTTATACACGTGCTAATTTTTATACTAACATAATTGCCTGGTAATTTCTTTTTATAAAATTTCATACCTTACTATGTGTTGTATATTGTGGATAAGGTTCAGAAAATTCTACATGTAACGTTTTTCAGTAATCGTGGTTTTTTCGATTTTTCCTTAATTTATGATAACCAGTGTATACAGCTCGATATTTCTAAAATACACATTAATTATGGAAGCGATTGTTTATTATTAAAGCATTTCAAAATCTGAAAGGTATCTGATATTTAAATCTGAAGTGTTGATTTTTTAATGAATGACAGACTTATGTTAGAAAGCTATCTCTGACATTAATTGTGTTACTTAAAATGCAAACTCTAAAATACGTATTCTTTTCATTTTCTCAGTACTATATGGTGAATTTTTAAGTCTATAAATTGAACGTTTTTAAGAAATGATATGCAGAAAACGTAAATGGATGAAATGCGTTTTCTACACTCTTAGATAAATTCAGTTTTTTTAAAGTTACTTAGAGAGCTTTCTAAGGGGTTGAAAACAATATACGTGATAGCATTTTACAATGGCTTCAGTTAAGAAATAAAATTTAATAATAAATGTTAATTCTGCATTACTTTACAATGTCAATGATAACTGCATGAATATGACCCAACTTGAAAGAAGTTTTATTTAAAACTAATGTCACTTAGTCTTCGCAATGAGTTAGGTAGTTTTGTGAAACTGCAGAATTTGTTTTTGAGTACTTATGGCTCTAAAGATATTCTGAACAACGCATGGAACTTATTATAAATCGTAAGACAAAAATAGTTGCATTTTAAATATCAGTTAAAGAACATTAGAATATGACGCTAGCTAATGCAGTTTTGCTTATAATCAGTTTCATGTTTAAGTAAATCCGAAAAGTTATAAACACCTCAAGGCTGTCTTCTGTACCTTTTAAGTAGTTTTATTTTAAAAGAGAGAACTTTGTTTCCCGCCAGGAAACGAGACCGAGAACTTGAATTTGGTTTTAATCAATACTCGAGAGTTGATGGAAATATTGTGTAACAATTAAGTGCCATCCCATGCCCCTGTCTGAAAATGGCGAAACAAGTAAAGTTTGAACAATGTAGTTTGACGAGTTTCTTAAACGCATTGCTTTAGAGACTACTTTAGAGTGATAATGGAAAAGAGAGAATTTAACATTATTTGTCAGACTTCGTTTCCTTCAAAATATTTATCATTCATTGCGTAAAGTTTGAACAGAAGAATGCGGTGTTATGAATCATTAAAAATGCGTACACTACTTTATTTTCTTATACATATTTGCAGACACAAGTAAATGGAAATACAAAAAGAATATTTTGTTGTCTCATTGTTGATAGCTATGCCACCTTAAGGTTTCTAATGGCAAATAATTAGAGCAAGTAATGAAATCGAACAAACTGTAATTTCCAATTTGTTTCAATTTTCCCGTTGAAAAAGGCTTAGTGAGGAAAATATTTATTCAGATTTTCCAAGACCATAAGCAAACATTGTTTTTGAATATCCCCTTTCTTAGACGAGCACTAGCACAGAAGCCTAAAATCAATTGGAATACTGTATAAGAACAACGTTAAAGGAAGAAGGCGCATCCAGTAGAACACAGCATCACATGTTCTTTATCTGTGATATTTATTATATCGTTTTACATACATATTTACATTTGTCCTATTATTAGGGAGACTAAACTTCACAGGTATCACACTGCATAATGAACCGATTCGCAGTTTACTTTGCGCCCTTGCATTACGTAACATTTGCCTGTCGATACATTCTCTAAACCGAAACTCTTCATGTTTACATTGATTCCGCTGCAGAGCAGCGCCATCTATATTCTTTATTTTCAACACTCTCAAGCTTTGAACTTTTAAGTTCACACAAACCAATACACGAAAAATCAATATTGCTAAATGAACCACAAGATTTTAAACATTATTTAAACAACATCAAATTGTAAATAACAGTCAAATAATGTTTAAACATATTAAATCAACTTATAAAGTTAATTGCTAAGTAAGACACATAAATCCATTACATTGAAATCAAAATTCACAATATTTATGTAACCTAAAACTAACATTTAACAACAATCAATAAAGATTTTCAAAAGATAGTATATATATGCCACACAGCAAAGTGAAATTAGTACACAATGCATTTTACTAATAATTATACACTTCAAGGTTGTACAGCATTTGCACTGGTCTCTTGAGCTTACCTCTTGGAGTATTTATGAGACAAAACAAACTGTTGTCTGTTAGGATAAATTTCTATTATGTTACATATTGTTCACACATTCCTGGGAAAACGGTCTTCATGTCCAAGGATAACATCATCAGTTTCAAGCTGACCAAACACTTTAGTATGTCGACATAAATTCATAGATGTTAAAGAAAGCATATAATGATTTCCCCAACGATTCCAAAAATGACTTAATAACGTTCGTTGATGTTCATACCTTTCCATCAACAGAATGTCTATACCCAATCTGGTCTTCTCTGAATACTCTTGTAACTGGAAGAGAAAGTAAATATTTACCAACTAGGAAATGAACAGGAACTAGTGGTGAGGGTTCTGAAGAGTCTTAAAATGTATGTAATTGGAAAAGAAAGTAAATGTTTACCAACTAGGAAATGAACAGGAGCTAGAGGTGAGGGCTCTGAAACGTCATCACAGATGTATGTTATTGCCCTTGAATTTTTCCTGGCTTTTGTTTTAATGAACCATGTTTCTAGCTTAATCAAAGAGGGAGAGACTAGAACGCCAACTATCTTTTTTAAACAAGTTTTGATCATTCTGAAATGCCTCCTTCAAAACCATCCCCAACATGCTCCTTTTTCAACAATGTATTTCCATGTTATACCGTTAGAAGAAAACAAATTGTGCACAGATGTATTTTGTATACACTTCCAGAATTTTTTCCAACTCGAGATCAGCACTCCTGAACGCCTGGCATTGGCCAAATTAATAGTTGAGCACAATCCACAACGAGGAAATACATCTACAAAATACAAGCATAACGCATTTTACGCTTTTAGAACAGACAAGCTCTAAATGCAAGGCTTAAATAGTAACACAAGTAAACAAAAAAGGCTAAAGTTTGTCCTTGCTGTCCTTTGTGAAGAAGGAACCAGCATAATCAAGTACTGTAACAGAAAATGAAGGTGATCCTAAAAATGGTCAGGGAGTAAAAGAAGTGATACTTGTTTACCAGCACTCACATTATACCTTTTACACAAAAAGCAGTTTTTCAAAGTGGATTTAACGAATTAGCATCCTTTTATGATCAAACGTTTCTCTCTAATTTGGGCAAAGATAGTTTCAACTCTAGTACGAATCAGTTCAGTATGAGACTCTAAAATCACTAATTCACTGCATCTATCTTCTTTATAAGTAACAGCCATGGTTTTGTTTCTCTGAAATGAATATCATCGAATTGAAGTCAGCCCTTTAAAAGTAGAAGACGAACTGTTCTCTGCCAGTATTCATCATGTGCATCCAGATGCATCCAGCAAGCGAATAAATTGTAGGTGCTGTCTCTAAGAGGTTTTCACTTGAAAGTCCTAGAAAGTCCTTTTTCGCAAAGTGTTTTTATTGTGTAACTTTCACTCAGCTCAGCTTTCGAAATTTCAACAGAAATTAACGGACCTAGGAATTTCACTGAACTTTATTTGATATTGTTCATACACCTCATAACTTAAGTAGTAATTCGACACACTTTTTGCTGAATCGGACTAAATCAGCAACGTCGAAGTTTTAACGACTTGAACAAAAACTTGAAAAGAGGTTTCCTGACTTCATTGTTGTTAACGCTCTTCTCAAGGAAACTCTCAGTTGGTTTCGTTCAAGTGAAGAGTGATCTAGGTTTCTGTAACCAAAGGGAACTTCTCAGAATGTTAAAGGAAATTTCTTTGACATATTTTAATGTGTACGTATATGTATTTATATATTTAATATATTTAATATGCGCGTTACATATCAGAAAAAATATTCTAGGCCGTATATATGCGGTCTTGGCGGTTAGAGGGTTAACTTGCAGAGCGAACTCTTCTGTAATACGTTTTGTCATCGAAAGTATTAATAGACCAAATGGGCTTTTCGCAAAACCTTGCGTTTCAAATTCCAAACTGGAGTTTCGATGTCATCATATAACCTAGGTAAAACATTATTATTGTATTTAACAATTTGCTCATGAACTTAATAATTATTATTAATTTTTTCCTGAATCTTTCCTTCAAGGTTTGTGTACTTTCATCAAAATTCTTTTCGTTTAATTCTGATGAACATACTGCAGTACTCGCGGCACCTATGAACAAATGTGTATAGATACGTTATTTTTTTTACCTTAATAAGACTTCCGCTTTTGTTTACAGTGCTTTCTTGACTCTTCCAAAGTACTATGAATATTTCTAGAATCACCTGAATATTTTTCTAACACTAGGTTGTGGAAGGTTTACAGCACTTTGTTCATTTTCAGTTTAAACATGTTTTCCTCGGGATCTTTAATATTTATTTTATCCTCTTCCAGCACTTGAATAATCCCTTTAATAACTCAAAAACATTTTTTCTGATATTCCTTAGAATTAACTCACCTGGTTCCGAATTATCTAATAGTCGTCTAATTTTTACAAGCAATTTTTGGTTTCTAATGAAAATTCATGCAATTCGCATAACTCATTTTTTTTTCCTTTGCTAAAATGTTTTCAACTTTCTTTAACAGTTTAGAAACTATTGTACTCTAGGGCGGTTCTCTTCCGTTTTCATCTGTCTAGTTCTCTCAGTACTTGGCAAAATGTACCCAATATTACAAATTATAAAAATTTAGATCAAATAATTTTTAAAACTTAATCATGCTCTTCTTAGGGCATGGTCTGGACACATTCATCCGGATAAAATTCACAGTTCTACTTATTGAAGAGTTCCCGTGAAATACTTCATATAATACCAGTGTTAAAACAAGGCGAGTCATCCAATAAAACACAACATCAGATGCTTGTGTCTCTAATACTTATATCGTTTTATATACATTTTTGCGTTTGTTGCATTATTAAGTTGACAAACCTTTACAAGAAATTTACTGCCTATGAACCGATACGCAGTTCCTTCTTTATTCTTACATAACGTTCCTCTGCCAATACATCATCTTAACTGAAACTTATAGTTTACATTTATTCCGCTGGAAAGCAGCTCCATCTTTTTTTCTTTTCCTATTGTCAAAATTCTGGATGGCTATACTAGAAGCCGTTTATATGAATCCTTTAAAAGTGGTCAAATAAGATTGGTAAACTATTTCTGCCATTCTTATAAGAGAATTCTGTTCTAAATTACTGAATTAAACATCTTGAGTGATTAAATTAAATTTCTTATTTTCTTAAATTATTTTTTTTTCTAAAATACCTTCTATGTGACCACTATTAATAAACATCAGAGGAAATAACATCGTTTAAATGTCTTTATATAAGATAGCTAAATTTTATGCATGTTGTTTTGCTAATATATGTTTGGAATATTACAGAGTTATGTGAAATATTTAGGGTTATATTCAGTTCTTGATATGATTTCGCGTTACAATTGAATACCTAGTATATGTGTACAATGTATATCACCGAAAATTAAATATGCGAATATTGCTTTAGCGAAGTTTTCTGGAAGTTATTGAAAGATGTTTACGGAATAATTTAAAAAATTTTGTGCAATTATCTGAAAATAAAAATATTCATTAAAACATTGTGAAATTTCATTACGAAAATACACAATAAATTTTTAAATGCAAAAACAATTTTCTTATTAAAATGAAAATTTAAATAAAACGCATCATATTCAGCTCAAAATGATTCGCAAAATAATGTAATACATAAAGATATCGAAATTTACATCAGTGAAAAATCAAAATTCATATTCCTTTGTACATTGTCTGTTTACGAAATGGGCAGTTTACGATTCCTGAAATAAATTGCAATAATGATTACTAATTTTTCTCCTACTGTCTCTGAAATTATTTCTTGACAATGAAGCTTTACTACAGTCTTACATGTGACATAAATCACTAAAAGCTGTCCATTAACAGATGCGAAAAATAACTATTCTTGTCTGTCCATTAACAGACAAGAAAAATAATTGAGAAAACTTGGATTGTATTTCAGGCTCAGTTTGGTGAACGTTTGAATAATGGAATACTTCATTGTTCCCTTAATACTGCAGTAAACATAAATGTGAATTTCTAATTTAACTTCTTCAGCAAGTACTAGATCATATGAAAACAAATCTCTAGACTCCTCATCTCCTATTTCTTATTCCAATTTACATTAGTCTTCTTTCACAAATCAGTTAGTTCTCTGTTAATTAACATTATCCTGAGCAAATTCCCAGATAAGTGTTTGGCTAATTAAACTTTCTTAATTTTTTTCTCTCTAATTAAAACTACCTATGTACAGTTAATCGCTGTACACTTCATATTTTCTGGGCCCCAAGAAGAGCTGATGATTAAAAATGTTTATTTAGAGGCATAATCACGCAAATAAAAAGACATAACATTCAAATGGATTCTGTTTAGAATTAACCAAATTCAAATTCTCCCACAGTTATGCAAAAACTCATAAACTCAGGCTAGCAATCTCCAGAAATGCTGATTTTTTAATCTGAAATCGTTCCAGGCCTCAGAAAGCTTGAAAAAGCTCAACTCTCTACTACGAAATTAATAAAAGTCTCTTTATCAATAGGAACTAGTAAAATAACAGGTACTTTGAATAAAGCAGAACAAAATGATCAAGGAGCTACAGAACACGGATTCTTGACAAGAAGAAATTCCTCACTAGAGACCAACATATATTTCAAACTAATTTAGTACATTTAGTTAAAATATTTTAAATAAAAATAAAAACAAGTAAAATATGGAATCTTTCTAAGTTCTCAAAGAACACTTTTCATGTGGTGGTGGGGGGGAGGAACTTGAGAGCAAATAATGATAATCTAGTCTCTTTCTCTTATTTATTAAATTTTTCTTTTATGTAGTAATCAAAATGCATATATTTGTATATAAATAATTACAAAAATTATTTCTTACTGCCAGTTGATACTTCTTGGCGTTTCAGTTCTGATTACATTTTTAGCTTTAGAAAAAAATTACTAGAAATAATCTTCATAATGAATTGTAGATGTCCGTTGGTATAATGGGTTCCTTTCTTATTATTTTTAACTGTGAAAAAAATGCTGTTCGCATATAAATGTATTCCCGAACTAGGAGATTATTTTTAGCCCGAAAATTCGTAATTGTTATTGTTTTGACAATTACGAGTAAAATTTAATAGAATCTGCACCTTGAAATATTTGAATAAGGTTTATATCAACCTGTAAATTAATCCACTCCTAAAATTTATGGTGCATTATTCATGTTCATTTTGATGGTAATAAATATAATTTAAACACAGACTTCAAATGACTAAAATCTTCAAACCCTGGCAACATCGTACTTGCAATAAAATTAAATGTACTTGAGGGCGACATAAAATTGTTTCGCATCTGGCCCGAATGATTTTCTAGCAATGGTGGAGAGGATGCAAGGAATAAAAATGTCGAGGACAACTGGTATTGAAGAATTCTCAGAGTATATCTTTTGCTAAAAGAAAAAATTAACGCTGCTGCGAAGTGATTAAGCCGAAAGAAGAGAAACTAATTTTGTTTTTCGTACATTACAGAATTACAGAAATAATATTTTTTTTCTATGGACATATCCGTACATCAATATACATAGCTTGACTATAATCTCTCTAGGTAGACTTTGCCATAATGGGAAAGCTAAAACAGAGCTTAAAATAAAAAACGTGCATTCATTAACCTAGTATTTTAATAGTAAAACTTTAGTATTTCACGTACAATAACATAACATAAAACATGAAAGCATAAATAATATTGAGATACACTTAGAGTACAGCTTTGATTTTTATTTGTATCTCGGATTGCTTTTGAAACACATCACGGTCTTTGCAGAATCTTCACTTCAGCAGAAATCTGCTATTCAGAGTGCCTTCATGAATAGCCGAACAAGTACGTTACGTAAGCAAGGAGAAGCAAGGAATCGAATATTCATCGCTGGAATGGATCATAAAAGTATTAAAAGAAAGATATTCCTCAGCATATGATGGTATATTACTCACTTCTGTTATTATAATTTTTCCGCATTTTACTTTCTGCGTAGTAGTTAAGTAGATATATGCAACATCTTACTCTATTACAAAGACTTTCGTTTTCCAAGTTTTGTGATTAAATCTATCATTATTTAGATACATTTATCTCAAGATATACATTATCTCTAATTTCTCCTTTTTCTATCTGTGGTATTTCTTCTCATTTTTCTTTAGAAACTTTGCAATTTTCTTGATCAGTAAATTGATAAACAATAGATTCATTGCTATCAATAGATCTAATGTCTTAGAATTTCTTCTGTCATCTTTCATTGCATATTTGTTATCTTTTAATTGGCATCTTCAAAGCAATAATATCAACTGAATGTCACTCTTCAGACGTCATTCCAAAAATTATTGAACATTGTTTACTGATAACTAAACATCACTCAGATACACATTCGCATCAAAGTGAATTTAGATTTGTTGATATTAAATAAATAACATAGAAGAAAATCGAAGTACTTATTTTAAAAAAGTAATAAATTTTCTTTAATTAAAATCCTATTAAGGTATATGTTTTCTATCTGACCAAGAGAATACAATTTTTAATAAAAAGATATAAAGAGGCAAACATTTTACTATATCGATATAAATTTATAAAAAACAGTTTTTACCCATGGCCAAACAAAATACCTAATTAAATACAGCCCAAAATTTCATATTGCAGACATTTCTTTTTATTGAAACTACAATCTGTAGAAAAGCATTTTGTTTTATACTAGCCACTTTTTTTCAGTTGCTTTCTATCTTACCTCCTTTCCATTTCCTGCCAAAATGATATTTCAGTTTCGCGTGGTATGCAAAGTAGGGTAAAAAGATATTATTGAAGCTGGTATCTGAGTTACTTCAGACAAAGCGTGTTCTGTGCAGCTTCGGCTGATTACTTAACTGAGTTTTAATTTTATATTTCTCATTTGAGTTGCAGCAAAATGTCAGTTTGTAAGAACTAAAAGTACTGTCTGTAAATTCCTTCTTGAGTTGAATTAAAGTGTCTTTTCAACTTTTCCAGTCTTGTCATTGATAAAGTCTGAACTTAGTGAATATTCGCTTCACATTTCAAGTAAAGATCTAGCCAGCAAAATAAAGTTAATTTAGATAAAATCTTGCGTTTGGCTCCTGAAAAATGTAAGAACCATGCCAGAGAATATTGGAAAATTTAGTTTCTTTCCTCCAATGCTTCGAGTTCCACCCGCACCAGATAACCCAATGGAGGGTTTTGACTTCGTAGTCGAGACCATGAGCCGCCACCACCTTTGACGGAACGAGTTCCGTTATGTCGTTTCTGGAATAGTTGAATTTGTATTTTGAATTATATTCAGTTCTGGGAAAACAAAGAGTTACAATTACTACGGCAAATTTGAAATTCCAAGTTTTAAGCTGGTACAAAGGCATAAGCAAGTTCCAATGACTGTTGTAGAGCCAAAACGTGGCAGCTACACCTGGGAAACGTTTAAAAATAGTTAATAAAAGCATTCCCATTGATAAAAGACTGAGCTAAATTTGAGGCTGAACTTTTCAGCAAATATCAGAATAAGATCGAGGAGTAGACCTAATTTATCTGAAGTAAAATTCAAATCTTCAGTTTGTTATATGGCAAGAGGCCAGACACTGAGGTGATGGAAGTGACTGTACAGAGGCTGCTTTCCCCAATTTAGGACTTTGTCAAGGTGAGAAATCCTACCATGCTAGAAAGGTTATTTCAATTAGCTGTAAATTTCGAGAGGCGGCGAGCGGCGGAAAATATACGTACGGCGGGATATGGGAAGAACACGGCTGGACAGTTTTTCAGATATCTAAACCAGCAAAGACCACAGGTTACCCAAAATAGGCAGTATCCTTACTGTCAAACAGATGAGAAAACAAGGGATAGCAATAGAAATAGTGGTCAGAATGTCAAAAGCTTTGGCGATAGCCAG
This sequence comes from Stegodyphus mimosarum, assembly GCA_000611955.2. Lineage (NCBI taxonomy): Eukaryota > Metazoa > Arthropoda > Arachnida > Araneae > Eresidae > Stegodyphus > Stegodyphus mimosarum. The sequence goes on from KK118408.1 coordinate 204,739, forward strand.
AATAAAGAACAAGGGGCGTAGAAATAGAATTTAAAATAATTTCGGGAAACAATGATTTAAAGATGCGGTTGCCGTTAAAGCAAGAAAAGCTCTCTAAAATTAAATTAAATACAATGACCTTCAAGAATTTGGATGTGCCGAAAATCCAAATTGTTTCAAATAACCTGCCAGCTACTCCTTTGTTAGACACTGGTTAGACACACCTTTCGTCAGAAAACATTTTCAAGCAAAATTTTATAAGATGTCTTGTGTTTAAGGTGACGGGACAGAAAATTATCGCCCCTCAGGTCAAGAAATACATAAGTCTCGGAAAGTGCTTCTGCATGTCCGAATTAGAAACGGAGAATAATGAGATACTTTCCTCATAGTAAAAAAGTTTCTAGCGCCAGTAGTCCTGGGAACTGATTTTTTACACATAGCTGGAGCAAAATTAAATTTTCGGAATGCCACATTCAAGGTACAGATGGACAATATACAACAGGAGGAAACCCAACAAATTAGGCATTTACAGAAAAAAGAAAAGATTACACTGGAAACGCTGGTAAGAAAAATTTCATAATTATTCGATTCTAAGTTCGACTACACCCAAACAGCAAGCCACGAAATAGACAGGGAAAGCTCTCCTCCTGTAAGAGCTAAGCCCTAAAGATACGATAAAATTAAGCAGGAAAATATCGAAAAGAAATGTCAGAAAATAAAATTATAATCGCCACAAGCAGTCCATACACGAGTTCTCTAGTATTATGTCGTAAGGAAAATGATCGCTCACTTTCGAACCATAAATCCTGGCGATTTTTAGTCGAATATCATAAACTGAATAGTATTACTAAATATCCAACACATCCGTTGCCACTAATAGAAGAAATAATACGGAATATAAAATCTACAAAGTACAAGACTACTCTAGATTTAAATCCCGGCTATTTTCAAATAAACATAAAGTCCAAGGACGTCCAGAAAAACAGCTTTCTTTGCTAAATCAGGCGTACACGCCTTTCTAGGGATGTCATGTGTACTATACGCAGCTCAGGCAATATTCCAAAAGGCCATGGGCATACTTTTAAGGTACATTCAAGGAAAAAGTACATTCATATATTTGGGTGATATAATTATTATTAACGAAACATTCGTTTAACACATTGACCATTTAAATGATGTTTTTCCGCTGTTAAATGAACCTGGCCTCAAAATAAAAGCCTTGAATTGGAAATTCCCCTCAAAAGTGCTTCGTAATCTAGAGTATATATTTACCTAAAAAAGTATTGAAACAGAGAATTCAAGAATAGAAGCTATTAAAAATTATCTGCCACAAAATACCGCAAGAAAATTGTCATCTTTTCTCAGCATGTGCTCTTACTATAAATCGTTTATAAAGGAATTTGAAAAAGCAGTTGAACTTCTACCAAACTTGCAAAGAAAAAAAAAGAAAAGAAAAAAATGATATTTACATGGACTACAGACGCCAATATGGCATTCGAAAAACTTGAACAATTGCAAATTCAGGCTTTGGTGTTGAAATTCCCGGAGGGGATCAGAATTTAGAAATCCCTGCAGATGCTTCCAATTATGCTATTGGCGCTATTCTCTCTCAAAACGGTCAACCAATGGCGTACTTTAGCATGACGCTAAACGCAACACGAAGAAATTATAGGGCCAGGAAAGGGAAACATTAGCTGTTTATTGGGAATTCAGATGTTTTAATTGCATTTTGGAAAGACGGCAATAACAGTGTATTCAGACTATGCTGACATCAGTCGGTTATATTCAGGAAAGAAATCCTCAAAACTAGTCACATAGACCTTTAAACTGCAAGAGTACAGTTTAATTACTAAGCATACAACGAGAAAGAAAAATGTTGCTGCTTATGCGTTATCCAGAATAAAGCTAGATGAAGAGAATAACACCAATAAATGTACTGTGTTGACTTCAAAGATAATTAAATCACCAGATACAGTTAATACTGAAGTGAAAGCAGATCTTAAGTTTAAAAATATTTATGCTTATCTCGAAGACCCTGACAATTTTGAAATTACGGTTATTGAAGCTATTAGAAATAGAGCGACGCAGTATGAAGTCAGTGATAAATTTTTGCTCTATACCAAAACAACTAATACAAACTATGAGTTAAGACCAGCTAGTTAACGACTAAGCATTTTTCGGGAATTGCATGATTCGCCAATTTCAGGCCATCTTCGCATAAGATAAAGGGTACTATGTACTGCGCGAGGATATATATTTTCGCAGTTGCAAAAATTTTTGAATGGGTATGTCAAGTCATGCCATAAGTACTATCAACTAGTTAATAACATTTATTATAGCCGTCCGGCTACTTAAGCAGCATGAAGATAAATAATAGATACTTCCTTTTTACCCTGGACCATTTTACAAATTGGATACAGAGAGCTCCCTCTAAAATGAGCTTCCGCAAAAATTCTCTCTGTTTCGTTCTTAAATATTTAAATATATACATACACACATACACATTATACATATTAAAATATGGGGCCCCATTAAAAGTAATTTCAGATAATGGGAAGCAATTCGTAAGCCGAATGTTAGAAAACATACTATCAGGCTTGGCATATGGTATTTAAAGATCGTCCCGTATCCGCAATCTAATAAAGCGTAATGTGTAAATAAAAATGAAGTCAATATTAGTCGTAGTTATGTAAAAATTACCGTAGTCACTGCGATGACCTTGCCAATGTTTTAGCTTTTGTGCTCAGAATAGCAAAACATGGTACTTCCGGCAAAGCGTTTAACTTGGGAGAAAATTGTTCATTCCCCTGAAATTGTATTACTATTATTTACGTGTTCCGCCCTAACGCACTTCAAGGAAGGAAGGATAACCTTTGTGGAATACTTTCTAAGGAAACTTGCTCGTATTAACAGGTTACACATAGGGAAAATCACGAAAACGCCCATGCAGTCAGCCCATTCGCTTGATTCGAACCTCGGACCGAATAGCCAGTGTTTAGGGATTTTACCGCTCGGCCACTGGTGGGCCCCCTGAACATTTGAATAAATTATTCTTCGGACAACAGAAAGAGGCGGAATTCAAAATGCAAGATATTCAAAATATAATTAACGAGGCTATAAAATCCTGGGATATGGCGAGGGGAAGCAGAAGTTATGTTATACCAAAAAAAGTAGGCAGGTGGAATATAAGGTAGAGGATAAATTTCTCAAAGCACGCATAATTCGTGCGCTCAAGAAGGTAGAGTAGTTAAATTTGTAGCAAATTTTAAGGTCCATTCATGACTAAGACAGAGCTTGACAACAACTCTCAATCTTAGAGACAAAAATGGCCAGCAAAGTGTAATAAATACGAACCGGGTCAAGCCTTGATTTGGTCGTAAAGATATTTCAATGTTTAGAGATGTTTCGCAGGAACCTGGCAGTAAAGCTAGCACCAATGTTCAGAAACGTCAGGAGTTTACGCCCCGGAAGGTAAAAGAAGGGAAACGTCGACTGCAGAGCAGATTAAAATAAAGCAAAAGTAGATTCAACCAGTCAAAAGAGCATTAAAGGCAAAAACAGCTAGGGGCGGCAATAAGAAATCAACGAAATAGGAAACAGGCCAGAAAGTTCAAATTAAAATCATAAATGCGGCTTCCAGTTAGATATGCAAAAGGTCAAGCCGGGCAGAGACGGCGACATGGGTTCCACAGGCCCGAAAGAAGCGTCCTGAATTCCTATTCCAGCAGCGTCGGAAGATTTGTATACAGAGGGACTAAAAGCAAAGATTACCAACCAGACTCAAAAGTTAGACAATGGAGTCTCAAAATTTAGCAGTTGAAAAGACATTCATCGTGGGACCGATTCGTCGCCAAGAGAATGTCGGATTTCGAAAGAGGAGAACGATAAGTGCACATTTTTTTTTCTGATCCGACAGCCAGTTTGATTTTATATCATGTGCATAAGTTGGGATATCATTTTAGTTAAAACAGCTTGAACAGCTTTCTAAAGAAAAGCTTTCTAAAGCTGTTCAAGAGGAATAGGACAAAATACCTCTTCCGACACAACAAAAGGCTTTATGGTTTAGGAAAAATTGTTTAGGAATTATTGTTTAGGAAAACGCCTTTATTATTTAGGATAGTGAAGAATAAGGATTATCAAAATAGAACATGTAAAACTAAAAAAAATTAGGTAAAATATTTCCTTAAATACAATGAAAATTTCTAAAAATATGCGATTAGCCTCTGTATGATAAATTATTTTTCCATCTTCAGAGTATTAATTATCATATCCGTTTTAATTAAAAGCTTATTGTATTAAAACCTTTTATATAATTATGTTTTATTTCTATATTAGTTAGTATTCAGTAACAGTTTCTGAAAATGTTAAAATCCTATAAAAAGGCATCTAATAAAAAAGCTTTCCTAAATATATATGAGTTAAAATGAGTGTCATTATTCTGATTAATTGCTCCGAATAATTTTTGAGGAACTAAATATCTAAATTGGAAATTATACAATTATAAGAAGGAGGAAAACTGTATCTGAAGTTTATATAAAATATTGGATTTTCGGATTTAAAATACTAATTAATTTAAGCTCTATTTATGTGTCCATAGAAGATAAAATGAAAATAAACTCATTTTAATTAACGCATTTGTCTAAAATATATAACTGCTCTTCTCTAAGGTAGAGAGATATAAATATTAGTAACAGTTACACTTATAATTGTTAAAGGGAGAAGGAAAAGTATATTAGAATGTTTATTCAATTACAATACCTAAAACATGATACGTAAATTCATCTTAAAATTAACCTGGTACTGAGTGCTGTGACATGCGTTTTTCCCTCTTTTTGTTTTCCTTTTATTTATTTATGTGTTTATGTATATATTTAATTTTTAACCCAAAGCCGCTAAATCGTTTCGAAACCAGAAGCCATTCTGTGCTCTTAGTCTCGAGATGCATTTTGCATTAAATCACTTAAGTGTGATGTATAGCTTTTCAAATTGTTGCCGCCAAATATTATCGCTCTGTATTATATTTAAAGGAATTAAATAATGAAAAATCTACATGAATCTATGTATGTTTCTCGCAGTCTGAAGAAACAAAGGTACCTAGAATTGAAGAGAAACATGCCAATGTGACAATCAAAATCGCTGAAACAACCTTGTATTTGGGGTACATTTATTAAAACACTCAATCGATTTCGAGGGCAGCTACAGGTCCCTCCTCATCAGGAGAACGAAATTTCTAGAAAGGGAAAGCAACCTCAGTAACGGCTTTTTATACCCTAGGGTAGTACCATGCGCGAGGAGGCAACGCCATCTATCGGCAAAAATAATAATCAAGAATTATGTTAATAGATTTTAAAAGCGTTAGGAAGGACTGGATTGAACTTAAAATCATTCACAAAAAATGCTAAATCTTTGTGAATATGAAAAGCCTCCAGAAAATCCAATTTACCAACGGAAGAAGCTTTTTGGATAATTTTTGCAGAGCCAAAGTCAAAATTATGATTAAATTTCCAACTATGATACGCTACTGAAGACTTGTTAATTTCGCATTTTCGGACATAAGATTCATGTTCCTTGATACGAAATTTTAACGCTCTTTTTGTTTGTCCAATATATCTCAAGCCACACTGACACGATATACTATAAACTCCCCAAGAATTAATGTCAGAAATGCAATCTTTTAGCGTCGAACCGTGAATTTTATTGATAGGGGAGAAAGAGTTGAATTTCTGTAGTATCCATGTAACTTTATAACTCATAGAAGGATAAGATGGAAGCACGACAAGGTCATTAATATTATTTCTAACAGTGGAATGTCTTCTATTCTTCCAAATTTTGTATTAGCGAAGAATAGAAAAGATTAAAAAAATTATGAAGACATTGAAAAGTACTCATTCTTTTTCACTTTCTTTTTTTGTTATATGTAAAAACAATGGCTTTTAAGTCTGCTTTTTCTTAGATCTACTCCTCTATATACTTGCTAAAATCCATTGATGTGCAATCACATAGAAGACTTTTGTGAGCTTATTTATGAATAGAGCCATTTCAGAATATCGTCTTCGACGAGAACTAAAAATGGAAAATATGTGATATCTTGTTGCTTGCAAATGAAGCCATGAACCCAACGGAAAGAGAAAAAGTAACACATCTTTGATTAAAGTTAAGACGGCTATTTCTGTCAGTTAAATGTTCTCCTTAAACTTCTTCGTAGAGAGGAAAAAAATTGTCACTATGGAGTATCTTGGCTAATAAAAAAGAATCCCAGTGGGGTACTGTGGTTGGGTTACTTGGGTTTTATTTTCCTCGGAGAAGTGAAGAGAATTAAGAGTAGTTCCATCTAATCAGGCGAAGAGATGCTTCAGTAAACTTTGCTGCATTGAGGGACCTGACCTAAAATCTAGTACTTCTGGTTGAGTTGTGGGCAAGAACTAGGCATTTTCTCCCAAGTTATGTCATGGTTTAGCATTTCTTTTTACCTCCACTTTTCATCTTATAAGGTGTTTCTCCGGCGTTCTTCGCATGCCTTCGTGACGTAGTGGTCAGCACGACGCGTAACCGAAACGTCCGTGGTTCGATTCCTGGCGAAGGCGCTGCACATTTTTCGCATCTTCTACTTCCAAATAAATACCTAATGCCTCTACAACCTCTTTGCAAAAAGGGTGCCATCGAAATTCCCATAAAGTGTGCGTAAATTAGAATTTTTAAGGTATCTTATTTTAACTAGCTAGCTATTTATAATCATTGAGGTATTTATTACAACTTCTTTCTTCCATGTTCCTCACCGGAATGCAAATAAGGTGAATTAAAGCTAAGAAATTTGAATGTTTAGATTAGGGTTTCTGGCAGCTGCTCTTACATTTATTTACTCTCGCCAGCTATGCTTAAATTTATATTCCGGATCTAGCGTCTTGTAAGCCAATGTTCAAAATAACGCACCAGTCAAATTCTAAGGTCAGCTTGATTACTATCTTTTATGTGCAACGTCCGAATTTAACGATGTGCATCTGAAGTTTAACTCTCTTTTACCGTAATTTAAATATCCGCAAGGTAAAAAGAAAAATCTTTGCAACACACCCTGTGCCCTTTCTGTCCAACTTAAGACTAAATAAAAAGGTTATTTTAATTTTTTTCATTATCTGTGATTAGTTTAATTCTCCGATATATCCTAGCAAACTATTAGGATCTGTGGGACGTGAATACAAGCTAACAGTTGCAGTAGAACCCTAATAATTGTTTATAATTTTATTTTATGCATGGCGATGTAAGGTTTATGCTAATTTTATTATCAGTTATTTTAAGTTTATGCTTCTTTCCTATCAACTCTAGTTTCAGCTTACAAATTCCTTCCGACCATAATTTAGTTTCAGAAACGCAGTGTATAGAAATGAGTAAGAGCACTGTTTAAGTCGATGTTTCACCGACTTCGAGAGAGAGAGATTCTGATTTTCTGACTTGCGTCGTTCGCCTTTTCGCTACGTCTCTCTTAGATATTGCTACGCTCTGAATACTTTAGGCTCTTGCTTGGCTTCGCCGATTTAATTAATATTTAGGAGCCAACTTCTTAGAATCCTGATAGCTTCGCCTATATCTTCAGATAATTATAGTTAAGCCTAGTTAGTTTAATTTCATAATTATTTAAGTTCAATCCCAAGTGGAGGCTTTGCTGTATACTCTGTGTTAGGAGTTGATTGTATTCATTCTAAGAAATAAAGGGTAGTTAACCCTTCTTAAGTCTTACGTGTTTGTTCACACACTTAAACAATTATTCGCTTGTTAGTGTTTGTGGGGTTCAAGGTTTTGAACACTGAATTAAAATAAGTCAAACTCTACAGTGATATAAAAGACTGCTATTCCATACATTAATTTTGCAATTTTGCTTATGAAATTAGCATTGTGACGATCAGAAATTTTTCTTTAACATATAATTTTTGGCCATTCTTTAAAGTGAAGTAAGAAATGCTTTTTGAAACTAGCTTCATCAAAGGGGCTTTGAGCAACAGTGTTGTGTAGATTTTTTAAGTATTTCTTACAGTGCTTATTAATTTTATTAATTTACAGTGAATATTGAAATTTTAATGTTCTTGTTTGAGATGTAATTTTTAAATTATACTGCTGCTAAATTATTTCTTTTGATTTGGGTAAAATTTCTTTAAGTTCGCAGAAAAGCTTGTACAGCGATAGCCTGTTTTGCGTTCTCACGGGAGGAGAATTTTGGGGTCAAGGGTCGGCGGCCAGCTGCATTTTTCGTCCCCTTTTCTTGCAGGGGCGAACATGTGTTTTTCTCGTTCAAAGGCTATCAGCTTAGCGGCGCCGATTCTTGATAGAATTATGAGGGTACAAAAATTTAGGATTTGTCTGAAGCGTCGCAACGTTAACAGATTTACTACTTTGTTTTTGAGCTTGAAAATAGGGGGCTTGTCTCTGTGAAAGAATAGGGCTGATTTTCTTAGAATTTTGTTGGGTATTTATTGGTCTCTTTCTAGTGGTTAGAGAGGGTTACTGTTTTGTGTAGCATTGGTGAGTTTTAATTTTATGGATTTTTTTTAACCAATAGTAATTATAGAGGCGGTCCACATATTGAGCGTCGCGAGGTTTTAAAATTGGTCGCTCTCGTGGCGAGAGCGAGATTTTCAAGATTTTGTCAGAATTTTACAAGTCCTTTTTGGAGGGCAGAGAGCCCGGCGGCCCCTTCTCGGGGTTGGCCGTGCGAGAATTGGCCCGAGAACGATGCGGGTTCCCATCCTATCGTCGTCGGCGAATCCTTTCTGAAGGTCTGCGGCTATGTCCTATTCTCACTGATGGTTTTTCATGTGATGAAAAATGTGATTTAAGGCTGGGCTGTAATTCCAGATTACTGATAAAAAAATTAGGAGAAAAACGTCATTCACCTGCAGATTGCTGCGACTCGCACTTATCTTCAATGAGAACATCATTCAGAAGTCGGTGGGCTTTCACCTACAGATTACTGCGGCTTCCACCTTTCTTTGTTGAGAACATCATCGAAATGTAGGTGGACATTCATGTTAAGTTGGACCTCCTTGCATGCAGAAGGACTGTATCCATGAGGAAGTTTTCCCCAACGGGGTGAATTGACAAATTGGTGCAGCATTGATGAAGAGAAATGTTTGAACTGCTTTTACGTGCATTTCGTACACAAATAGGAAGACGAAATCTGGACAGAAATCTTTTCTCCACCGTGAGTTGATTATTTTGTTTTGATTTTGTATTTAATTCTATATGTGTACTTAAACTTATTGCCCTTAATTGATTTAGGATTTTGTGAAATTGATTATTAGGAAAAAAGCTTCGCCTCTAACGAAAACTGATTTAAAATATTTGAATATGTGAGTTTAAATGCTTCAGTAACCTTCTAAAATTAATAGAAATTGCAAATTGTTTCATTAAGATTTTGATAAGATTTGGAAATATTTAAAGAATAAAAACATTGTTTCAGACTACTTAGTATGGTTCAGCGATAATTACGAAATTATTGTAAGGTACATAACTAATAATTTTGAATACAATATTGATCATGGTACAGATTGTCGCATGAAGAATTGTGAGTAATTTTTAATAGAATGTGTGCTATCAATGATTCTAGTAGTCTGGCCAGCTATTCTGAATGGATAATCTTTTAGAATATTAAATAAATGTTTTTTATTGATTCACTATTTTATGTTTTTTTGTGTTTTTTATCTTGTGGTCTACTGTAGGTCACCCATGTGATCCTTTCGGAAAACATGGTTAAAGTTCCATTCGAACCTGGGTAGTTTATTGCGGGCGTAGGAGAATTTAATGAGGGTTAAAACTATACGATCAGATTTATTAATTTAACTGAACTGGTGTTTTGACTTCTTAGTGTGTGAGATTTAATTCTTCCTGGTGTTTTGAACTGTTCTCTGTTTTACTTTTAAGTTTTTGTAGCTATCTCGAAGGTTGTATTGAAATTTATGTGTTTACAGGAAGCAAAGCTGATTAGTTAGTTTGTGAGAGATAGCATGTTCATGATTTTGTGTCAGTAATGCATTTTACATGAATATTAATATTTTGATTTTAACAAAACACCAGGGAGGATTTTTCATTTCATTGAACTTAAGAGTTGAGAGTTGATATGATAGAACTTAATTTACTGTGTTGAGGATTTATGAAAATTTAATCTTGCTTAAGGTATTGATTATTTTGTTTCAAACACCAGTCTCTATGATTTGGTTTTATGAACTCAATATATTTTTTATGAGAATTGTTTTTCTTAGTTTGTCACGGCAACAAGAGAGGTTGAGTTTGCAGTAAAATTTAAAAATTAAAAGAAAACCCGAAAAAAAATTCTCTTTTCAACAACAGGTTTTTCTTTGTGAGGAATTTAATGCACTTCTTACAGGCAGTATATATTAGTCGTCTTGCATACCAAAGCAATGACAGATATTTGTTTTGCTGTGATGAAACTTGATATGAAAAATTATCATGGATAAGGAAAACAATTGAAGATTGTTGTGATAGATGTTTATTTCAGAGAAGTTCTGTCGGGTGTCATTCTGCTTTTTCTCAGTTATGATCCAGGAGAATGATTACATCCAGATTTACATACCCCCTACTGGTCGAGTGAATAAGATGTTGAAACTGAGACAGGCTTAGGAAGACAGATATTGTGTATTAATTTATCTTAACCAATTAATCAACAAACCACGTTTATGTAGGTAGATGAAAATAATTGTTGTACTGCAGAGTGAGGATATTGACAGTGCTGGCTTGCATAATCCCCCAAAGTCAGGAACATCAAACAGGGCATGGACGCTACCACTAGACATGTCACATAAGAAAACCCAATATCATATTATGCAGAATATTTGACGTCCCCCAAAAGCAAAGTGAAAAATTGTTCGAACAATTCTTCTGAATTGCCATGTAAAGACCATGATATAAACAAACAGTACCTTCATCAGAGTTCAAAGGAGTGACATTTCCCTATAAATGCTACGAGATTTCTTACCATTCATTATACTAGAAGCAAAGAGTATTTGAAGCATTCCTGGTTACCTACACCCAGCATTGAGCCTATGTAACACTTATAGTACACTCCCATATAAACACCACAGAAACACCAGAGAAATGTCTTTTATGTCCTCATAAATGACATTGGGGTAAAGAGAGACGAGTAAGCCCGAAATGCTGTTTAAATTCCAATTAAATTAGACATTATTAGAGAATATCTATATTTGAAATTCTCTATTTTTCCATGTAAGAACTTCTCAATTTTTTAGACAAACAATACCTGAAAATTTCATTATATCTCTGTGGTGTACAGAACTCGAATCTTAGTATGGCGCATTGATATACTAAGAGCTGCAGTAAAAAAGTACATGTGAAAGAATGTCCCAAGCAGAGGCGTTTTAACCAGCAATAAATGCTAAGCAGAAGCTCACGTTACAAAAAGCGCAGAGTTTATCAGATGATTCCTATTCTTTGATCTTTTCTTCAGGCTCTTTGGAATCTCTTCTTCTCCTGGTTACCCTTGTCTTTTGTTGATGAGGAATTGTCGTATCGATTTAATCAAAATGATCTGCTACGGATTTGGTATTATCGAGACCGGTTTAAGTTTTAATTAATCTAATTTGCTAGTCGACAGGCATTAAAACAATTGCTATCCTAATTCTTGATTTCTGTATTAAGTTAACATGGCGCGTTGTTTTGCAGCATTTTAACTTATTTGTATCTTCAAATTTAATTACTTAAAAGCCAATTTAGCTGGAACTGCTTTGGAACTATAGAGGGCTTTTCTATTTCAAGCTACAATTATAAAAAGCTGTTTCTTTCCATGAACAAAGATTCGGAAGAAAGGCAGTTTTGATAAACATCCACATGAACCAGTTACTAGAAAGACTCACACTTAAGTGTCCCAACGACGTACTGAATTTTCGGAAATTATTTGATAAGACTCAGATTAATATTAGAAGCTTAGAGTAATTAACTGTATCGTCAACAACCTTTAGTACATTATTATCTCTTGTAATTTTAAAGGCTTTACCGCGTAGGGATTTATATTTATTTTAAATAACCAGTTAAATTTAATTTTAAGCTACCTTCCTATAAGCCTTCATTCCCGTAATTCGCAGTGCCAAAGTATTTAAATTTAGCAGCGCGCGTGAAGAATGCAAATTCTACCAGTGGGAAAAAGAGTTTAAATATCGATGTTCTAGTAGGGAAAAGTTAGAGAGAGTCTGGGAAAAGTTGGCTTAGCTTTTATTGCTGGTTAAACGTGGCTTTACAGCTATTATCTTGCTGCCACTAGACTCATCTACGCGCTGTAGGATACAGGATTGTATGAGCCTTGTGGTTTAATTCCATTAGTTGTTACTATCTTAAATTCTTGAGTTTTGATTCTATTGTTTTTGTTACCGCCCAAGCAGAGGCGTAGTATGTTAACATCAAGTTGACGCATTGTAAATAATTTAAGGAGTTTAATAAAGGGTACTTTTAACCCTTCTTCGATGCAGTCACTATTCTACAGATTATACACAACTCATTGGCAGTAGAACGTTACAACCGAATGATTTAATATTCGAATTTAATAACGAACTAGGAGATGAGTATTCTATAAATGATCTAATTGGCTTTTTGCACAAACAGTTAATAGCTAAAGAAAAAACAGAGTTACCTTTTCATACCTCTTCAAAACATTCGCATGCGAAAGCATTTAATTCCAGACAGGCATGCACACGTCAGGAAAAGCACAAACAAAAACCGCATCCCATCACAGCTTCAGCGCTATTAGCATAGCAATAAAACCTTCAAATCTAAACATTGTACCTTCTGCGGATAGGAATCGCATTTTAGCGAAGATTCTTAATACGGAAAGGATTTACCAATGGAAAACAAAAAAGTGTGCTAATTAAAAATGGAATTCGTTTCAGGTGCTTGAAAACTGGTCATTTTTTTCTGGATGTTTATCAAAGGTAAAGTGCAGCATATGTGTCAGTAAATGACACTTTAAAAATGTATTAATCTGACAAAAAAACAGTCTAGCGATAATTCCATAATGAATAAGGCAAACGAAGTTTCTCAGAACACATAATTGTACAAATGAAGTTTATCTTCAAACCTTGATAAGTGAATGTTATGGAAAACAATCTAAGACATCTTATAAGGGTAATAGTAGACATGAGTAGTTGAACATGTTATGTATCCAAATTTGTTGCTAAAAATTTAAATTAAGGAAAATAGAAAAAATATGTGTAAAATCATTGCTTATTCAAAGGAATTATGCGTACAGAAAAGCAACAAAAATACCACGTTAAACTCGCAAATATTAATGGAAGCTTTAATTGTGAATTTGAAGTTTTAGACGAAAATAAAATTTTTGCTTCTATTCCTAAGTTGAATGATTCGCATTGCTTAAACCAATTAAAATATCTTGGTATTTTAATAAGTTGTAGGGTCCACTTGTCAAACTGCTGTGTGAAAACTGAAAGAGTAGTAACTGCACAGAAGAAGGGTTAAAAGTACCCTTTATTACAGTCTTTAGAAATTTACAATGCGTCAACTCGACGCTACCAAACCACGTCTTTACTTGGGAGGTAACTGAAACAGTAAGAACTAAACTAAAAATATAAACATATTAACAAGTAGTAGAATTACGCTACAGGGCTCAGACTATATTGTTTCCAAACAGAGCATTGAAAAGTCTAGTGTCAGCAAAGTAAAAGCTGAATAGCAACCAGCAATAAATCCTAAGTAGAAGCTCACGTTACAAAAAGCACAGAGTTTGCCCACACTGTCTAACTTTCCCTTCTAGAATTTGGTATTTAAAAGTTTCCTCATCAAGGTTGAATTTGCATTATTTCACGCGTGCTACCAAATTTAAATATTCTGGCATTGACAATTAGGGTAATGAAGGCTTACAGGAGGGAACAAAACTTCAATTTAACTAGTTAATTAAATTAAATATAATTTCCTATAAAATGATGCTGCTATAAATGATAAACATTATTTCTATGAAAGTAATTCGGTTGAAATCCATTTTCTCATTGGAGCTGATTATGCGTGAAAAATATTAACGGGGAATATAAAACATCTTTCAGGAGTCTTAGCTGATGTTCATACTCTTTTGGGGTGGAAGTAATGGGCCAGTATGATACAAAAGATGCTTCTGCAAACAATGTAACGCTAGTATTGTCATTTCATGTGAATAACGCAAATATCGAAGAGCTCTGTAATTTAGATACTTTGGGTATTAAAGATGTGGCGAAAAATGCACTAAAGCATAAACTCAAGAACTGGCTTTGAAACATTTCAGAGAAATTATATTGTAGAGACAGCAATGGTAGTAACAAGGTCCATTTTCCTCGTTAAGAGGACATCCTCCTTTATCCGATAATAAAGGGTTAGCCCCAAAACGACGTAAAAGCACAGTAAAAGCTCTTAAAGTATTGATTCAATGAATATGAAGAGGCTTTTAATCAAAGGAAAAACGAAGGCAGTATTGAGCAAGTTGATCAGGATAAGTTGAAGGAAAATTTGGGTATACATTATTTGCCACATAGAACAATATTTAAGGAGAGCTCTACCACTAGAGTTCGTGCTATGTTTGATGGTTTTGCGGGAACTGGCAGCTCCTATTGTAGAGACATTAGGTATTTTTGGAAGCATCAGACATGAAAAATGAGCAACGCCTTCGCCGGGAATCGAACCACGGACCTCTCGGTTACGCGTCGAGCATGATGACCACTACACCACGAAGGCATGCGAAGAAGGCAGGAGAAATACCTTATACTATCATTGAATGAATGCATCGAGAAGGATCCCAATCTACTTGAGGTGATTCTGACAATTTTAAATCGGTAATTTGGTGAAAAAATATAGGAGTTGTTGCAGACAACAAATAAGACTTCTTGCCGATGAGCTTAAACGAAACTGTAGAGATTTCTTACAGTTTACGCAGTGCAAAGGTGGAGATCCCCAGCAGTTAATCACCTACAGACATTGCAGAGTCGTATGCGGTATTTCAAGCAGCCCCTCTTTATATGCAGCTGTTTTGAATCATGTTTTAGATCAAGTAGGAGAGCCTTTGAAAGGACTTGCACTGAAACTGGTAGATTCATTTTATGTGGATAATTGTGTTGCAAGTATTGACTCACTTGCTGACATGATAATATTCAATAATATTTAAAAGAGAGTCTCAAATAATTCTAGAAGCAGCTAAATTTTACTTACATTTTTTAAAGAAAATCGGCTAAGTAATACGACTGATATTGGTCAGATAAAGATTATTAGCAAAGACTAGGAGAAAATATTAGTTTATAGAAAAATGTTGATGTCCGAACTTTGGTCAAGTTTCGAACTGAATACTTGAGACAATTGCACCAAAGAATAATAGCCCGAAACAAAGTTTATGTGAATAACAGTGGAGATATCGTATTGATGCAAACTGATAACCTCAAAAGACTATATTGTTGGGAAACAAAAATTTTACGGGTTTGCCTTTTACATTTATTCTCCGCCTGACCTAACTGACTGGTGCCGGACAACTTAAATACAATACTAAAATTTTCGTAAAAATATACTGAATTCATATAATTGAATCACAGAGACTGTGAACTAATTACATTAAGCTAGATCAAATTTTCATAAAATCCTCAACACTGTAAATTAAGTTTTATCATCTCAACTCTTAAGTTCAATAAAAAATTAAAATATCCTCCCTGGTGTTTTGTTAAAATCAAATGATTATTACTCGACTAAAATTCCTTTACCATAACAAATGCATCAAAATGCTATCTCTCACTAAAACTAACTAATCAGCTTTCCCTCCTGAAAACACATAAATTTCAATTCAGCTCTAGAGATAGCCACAAACTTCATTTAAGCATAGGACAGAACAAATCAAAACACCAGGGAAAGATAAATCTCACACTAAGAAATTAAAACATCAGTTCAGTTAAATTAATAAATCTGATCATATAGTTACAAACCTCATTAAATTCTAATACGTCAGCAATAAACTACCCAGGTTCGAATGTAAGTTTAATCATGTTTTCCGAAAGGATCACATGGGTAACCTACATTAGACCACAAGATAAAACACAAAAAAACATACAATAGTAAATCAATAACACACATTTGTTTAATATTCCAAAAATTTTAATTACGGATAGCTGATCAGACTGCTTCTACAAAAAGATTTTCCAAAACATTACTAGTAAAGTTCTCCTATAACAATCTGTACAACTATCAACATTGTACCATAAATTTGTAAAATGCTCACAAAAAAGAAATCAATTAGACCACTAGTCAGTAAAACAAAACCACATGCTTCCTTTCTAATTAACCAACCGTCACATGAACCAGAAACGCTTAACAAATTATGCTCTAAACTGAAATAGAAGTATAAAGACGTAGAGAAAAACTCCAGATACGGAACGCAGTAGCTTAACCACAAGTAATCGAAAACACTAAGGCGTCCCCTAGCAAGGATAACAAAAAAAACTTCAATTGCAACTTGATTTCAAGAAAGGAAAGAAAATACGGATCAGCCGAAAAACTCCCTAAAGAAGAACGAAAAACCCTAAATCGAAACTAAGAGAACTCTTAAATGTGTGCATACCACCACTACAAAGAAGCCCAATTAAATGAAATCGAAAAATTAAAATATTTCTTCAAAAAGCAAAAGAAAAATTCTAGATACTTCAAATGTACTCAAAACTCATAAATAACCGATTTTATAGAAAAATTCTAAACAAATTTGTCACCAAGAATATGTCAAGAATGAACCGAAGCAAGTTAAAGAGCACATATAGAAATTCTCAAAATATCAAGAGGTGTTCAAAAATACCCACAAAAAGTTTTTGTTGACTGTATGGAACAAAAATTTCATAAACAGCTGTTTAGGGAATGTACACTGCTTTGAGAAATGCAGTACTGAGCAACATCTATACAAAAACGATCAAAGCAAAAAATGAAACATACAAAACCCAATTTAGAAATCCAGACAGCAGTCTGTTAAGAAACAAAAGTGCATGCACTGCAATTGGGAGATGCGGTCCTTAGCATAAACACAAGAAATTACTAAAGAGACTACTAAATCCGGCAAGGAATAAATGTGAAAATCTCAAACAAGGAGGAAGTGTTTCAAAACTCAAAATCCCAAAATAAACTCAAACTCAAATCCTATAAATCCACAAATCTATACACTAAGCTCCAAGGAAAAATCCATACTGAAACCTCGCAGTGTCTCTACCCATGCTTAAAGGCAACAAGTCTTGTGAGTTTAAAAACATTGGCACTAAACTGAAAATGTATAACATACGCTTAAAAAAACTCATAACACCAAATTTACACAAAACTGCTCCAGCAACCTGAAGTCTCCCGTGTAAATATTCATTCTCTTTTCACACCAACTGTTTTATTCAGCACAAACCTCAAATACGAATTGGAATTAAACCTTAAATCTGCAACAAATTCAATCAGGAGCTGAAATTCAGTAACAAATGCTAGAAAACGAATAAAAATCAAATTGCTTACTCCGATAACAATTACGTTCACGGTTCAAAACCCAGTTACACTACTCACTGATTAATTTTCTCATCAGAATAGCACATGAACAACTTGAACGCCTGTACAAAGAGTGTAGAAGAGTAATTATCCTGATTTCATAAATTACACGAGAACAAATTCTACCTTGTCACAAAAATTCTCACAAAAACAAATTGCCACAAAAATTCTCATAAATTCCCAATTCTGAATATTCGTAAAACACTAAACTTCTACCGTTTACACACTTTTCTTAGGCATCAATAACTCTTCACAAAATAGGTAGAAATTCAATTACTCATAAAAACTAATTAAGAAACTTCAGCTGAAAACTAACTTCCAAAAAAAGAAAAAAAATCAATTAGTCTCTAAGCTTTCCCGCGCTGCTTTACAAACCTAACAAAAATTAGCGCTAAGATACTAACAATTCAGTTTTTCCAAAAACAAAATCAAAACCAAAATTTTATCTCATCTTCATAGGCACAAATTACATAAATCTATTAACACACTTCAAGCAATTAAAAAAAATCACTATTTCTTGATCAGACAAATACTGTTCTAACATTAAGTCAATTCATTAAAATTAGAAACCTCCAGAACAATTATTTGAAATGCGATTAGCAAAATGAACTCATTTACAAAAATTTAATTCTCAAATACTTCAAATTAAGTGATAAATGGATCAAATATCTAAATAAGCGCCAAACATTTCATCACTTCTATTCGAAAACATAATATTAACACAAGATACAAAATAAAATAGAAGTTGCATATAATAAAAATTCAAAATAACATATTCTTTGTGGTCTGTCAGTCGTAAGGTCACTGCACCATTGTTAAATGGCTAAGACTTTACTGGTTGTAATTTTTACCATTTTAAACTTTTTAAAACTCTAACCTACTCTGGTGCCGGACAAACTAAAATAAATAACTTATTACTAACATTCTTTTAGTTAGAAATGGAGGAAGGAACTCACTAATTGGACTAATGCCAAACAATATCTAAATTAACTATTTGTTAGATCAATTACTCCTTAAAAACAAGTCAGAGCAAATTCATCTTAATAAATCTTAGCCTGAAAAAACAAAAACGAATAAATCTTCTCTTGTACTTGGTAGAATAGAATACTATCTCAACTAAAACATTTTTTTAATTCACTTAAATTATATATTCACCCATTTCAAAACTTAACTCAAGAGCACAAGATTAGATTCATTAAATCAAAACCTCGTAAGCGCCAGAGAAGAAATATTCAAACACAATCAATAAGTTCCGCTAAGAAAAATCAAGCAATAGTTTTAACTATCCTGGCACCTAAAACAAGCATTCAAATATTCAATAACACGTGGTTAGTACATATTTGCTAAAAATGATAGGGCGCGTTGTGAGTAACCTGAATGCATAAATATTTTTCCATAACCCCGATAAGGTCTCCCTGTTTCTTAAAAGCTTTACGGCAAAAAACAAATGAAGTGACTGAACAAACAAACTACGTAACACACACAAAAAAAAAATGCAAGTAATAACATAAAATCAAACTCATTTATTAGTATCTTGGATATATATATAGGAGAGCTGGCCAGAACACTTTTACATATAATAGCAATAAATATTCCACATTAAATTTCCCTCAAGAATCATTTATCAAGATCAGATTTTGCAATTTAACATAATAACGATTAATTCGATCACACTAGAACATTAAATGAATTATTTAAACTGGATTTCACATAAACTAATATAGAAATTACAATTAACATAAATTTCACATTTTATAGACAATAGTTTTAAATTCTCCTACGACACAAACAATTTACTCTATTATCGAATGGAATTCTCTTTCTACCAGTTACGCAAGATTAAATTAAATTATTCTCACTTGATAAATACTGAAGGGATACCAAGGAAATATAAGACAACTCACTGTTGAACTACTTGAATCCATCATCATAAGAAGCTATAGGAGACGTCGGCAGAAGAATTTCCCCATCGAACTCATGAATTCGACCTATAAGTAATAAGCTCCAAAATAAAATTCAAGAAAAATGACATCTTGTAGAACCATAAATGAAGATGCTCGGAAATCAAAAATTCTGAAATATGGAAATAGACGAAAGAAGAAACCAAGGTAATAAACTACGTCAGACTCAGGTGCTTCAGCTGTCAACGACCACGGAACTGTATGACCGACGACACCAGGTTGAATTTTCTCTTCTCACGACCGGAAAGCCTTGCACACGATTTTCAACAAGAGGCAACAGAAAACATCCATTTTGCAGGAAATCGCTCTAAGTTTTACATCTCGCAGGAATTTCAGGAAAATTCTCAATTCATCACATCTTCAAAACTTGAATCGGTCTCTCATAAATATCGGAGCTGGCCGCGCAGCATCGCAAGCGCGAGCCACCCGCAAGGGTGAAGCTCGGCCGCAGAGCAAAAGCCCTGTCTGAACTATTTTCTTCTCTCTAGTTGCACCGTACTCCAAAAATGACTTCTAAACTCGTGCAAGAACCTAGGAAAACTCGGTTTCTCCTCCCATATAACATTACTAGTTAAAACCTAACACATAAAATTAATTTCGCTAATCCGAAACTTTCACTATAATTTAACCAAACAAATTCACCTCCTCAAACGAATCAAAATAGAGTCATTGTCCACAGTCGACGGTTGACCAGCTGCGAATGACTCATTCTAACACGTGCAAAAATTTGAGACTAAAAATTCCACCCCCCTTGCTAACAAGCAGAAAAATCTAAGGAGAAACAACAAAAACTGCCCTTTCAAGATCCAATGTACAACCGATCCTTTCTTCCAAAGTTATATAAGCATTTCAACATTCACAAAGCGAACCTCAGTTACTCTCAGTTCACCCTCAGTTCCAAGTGTTATCTTAAAAGCTATTTCCACAGATGTTACTCTCGTTAAAAGAAGTTCCCTTTCTTCGTTAGAAAATTAGACCGTTGAAGAATAATAATTGCCTAAAGATTTTATATTCATTCTTTAATATATATATATTACA
>KK118408.1:234646-274547 GCA_000611955.2 Stegodyphus mimosarum
ATCTTTAAGTTAGGACTATCAGTGTCCGGAAAGTGTAGTGTGGTGATATACGTTTGTGTGGTAATTCAGTGCATGAGCCTTCAGCGTCCAATAAAAGAATTAAGTTGTGAGATTCAACACTTTCATGTTCCAGGCTACAATCAGAGTTTCAACTCTACAGTCCAGAAGGGTAAGTACCTTGGATTTTTTATACTGAGGCAGTGAGGTTTATTAGAATAGTATTTCCACTGTGTCATTTATGTCACTTCAGGTAAATGTTTTCTAACAAATATTGATTTCGTTGAAGCTTGCAAATGCGTTGATTGATATTTATGTTTAAGATAAGAAAATATATTTAGGAATTTAGGAATAAATTTAGAAATTTGAATTCAGGAATTATAATTAAATAATATCTTAAGAATTTGAAGTTGTATTAATAGAGTGAATTGTTGTGAGTTTTGCTATTATTATGCTTCTATAATTGAAGAGTAAAATTGTTATATTTCTAAAGATTCTATCTTTTAGAGGGTATTCTGAATTATCAATTCTAAGTCGTCTTGAACGTTATTATTATTAGAAGTAAATGTAAACTGTTATGGTATGTAAGAATTATAAGTTTGTAAGAATATATTTCATGTAAGAAATATAAGTACGTAAGAATTACAATTCCAAAAATTGCCAGTTCATTGTGTTAAAAATGAAGATAGTAAATCTTGGTAGCTTAAAATTAAACTGTTGTTTATTTGATTTTCAGTACAGAATATGAATTATCATTTTGTGTAAGAATTATGAGAAGTGAAAATTTTCAGTTGAAAGTGTTAACAGAAAGTTTAGAAATCACTAATATCTTACGTTCAAACTGTGGTTGTATTGATATTTATGAGTGTTTATACGTTTATTTTAAGTCACTTTTGAATGCATACCTTAATATACTATGAACGTTTTGATGATCTGAATGTGAATATTGTATTATCTTAAATTCTCAATTTAACTAATTGCAACTGAGTGCATCCTGTGCACAGTATAGTGTAAATTGTCTTGAATGTATGTTTAGAATACCAGAAATTGTTCTGAAAAAATTAAGAGTTAAATTTTGAGCCTCAGAATTGTAAATTTTAGTTCTATATCAAATTTAGATATATATATATATATAGAGAGAGAGAGAGATTCCTTAGATTTAGAGTATAAGTTGAGGGTATATCATGGCATTCTTAGCAAAAGCTAGAAAAGAGGACCTTAAATCCTTGCCCCAGCTTAGGATATTAGATTTAACACATTGACTGCCCGTCAATTAGAGTTAGATTGATAGTTAATGCCCTCACATGGAAGTAGATTGTACCCAGATGCCAACATATTTATTGTAAGAAATATGACTTAAAAATAGTAATAAAAGATAAATATGTGATACCTAAGTATTATTTAAGCTTTTCATTGAAGAATTTTATAATTACGCACCAGCGCGTGATTGGCATTACATGTCAAATTTTTCGCCAAATGCCACATTACGCGCTGGTGCGGGACATGTAAAAAGTGAATAAAAATAAGAAAAATAAGTAACAGTAAGCATTATTTTTATATAAAACTGTATCACTACAATTATACATATTACAAATGAATTTATTTCAAGAAAATCACAATCGCATTATAACAAAGAATACATTTAGAATGTTATTTATGTATTATTTTTGCACAATCTAAGCGGTAACCAGGAGATCCTTCACAAAATTTGCAGATATATATTGTGTCCTTACGTTTCCCTTCGAAATAGCAACTTTTGCATTGCTTTCTTAGAATCTTTCCGGCTCTTTTTTCTTCCCGTGTACTCAGCAACTGTACAGATTCAGACTGATTACGTACAGGAGCACTAAGAACAGATGGCTCTTTCAGTAAACTTCGTATCACGGATAAACGATAGTTATACAGCGATATATTTCCATTAGAATACTTATTATAGATAAAGTGGGAATTGTGCATCATCATTTGCAAAATATGCAAGAATATTTTCGCGGGCCACCTAATTGTTTTTTTTTCTCAGAAGGATAATAGGCAAGCATCTGATCTTGCTTATCAATCCCTGCCATAAATTTATTATATTGAATTACAGGTAGAGGTTTCTATTTAATTTCACCTCTTTTGTTTGTCTTTTCCATCATATCATTCTTATATTCATTGGAAATGTAAGTGAAGTCTGTCTTATCCTTCCACTTTGCAATCATCACACCATTAGCATACTTTGCTACAGTTTGCCCTTCTTCAGTTTTTTTCTCGTTTACCTCTTTTGGAAATGTCGTGATGATTTTTTTTACTGTCCCAGTGCAATGGTTTTTTCTGTCAGCGAGACATTTTGCAAGCTCATAACTGTTATAATAATTGTCCATAAATACACTATGCCCTACATCGAGCATTCCGTCAAGTAAATTCATGACGACTTTTTGTGAATGACCCTTTCCACCAGAATCATCCAACATACCTGTATACACCATAAATTTGAGAATCATACCATGAGAGGTTGTGACCATGTATAACATGATACCATATTTATGGCGTTTATTCGGTATGTACTGTCTGAATACAAGCCGTCCACGCCACAATATCATTGATTCGTCTAAACTAAGCTCTCACCCTGGATAGTATATTTGAGATACTCGTGAGTTGAATGAATTTTTCATATTTCTTATTTTATACAGTCGGTCCTTTGGAGGTTCTGTATTCTGTTCCGGTATTTTTGCAAAAAGCAATGCTCCCAATAACAACAGAAACCGATTCCTGCTCATATTTTCTGCAAATGCACGTAAACCAAACCGTGAATCTGTTTTCTAATAATCTTGTATACGGTTCATTCGTATAGTTCCCATATGTAAAATTAATCCCGAAAATATCAAGACTTCCTCTTTTGTGGTGTCCTTCCAGTCATTGATGAGAGGACATTTCTTTTTTTCACGGTGCAAAAGTACTTTCTGAGCATAATCATTCGTTTCAACAACAGTTTGCTCCAAGATATCGTCAGGGAGAAAATGGCGAAAGAAATCTATAGGATTGTTACCTGAAACAGGTTGGAGAAAACTCTCAGATTTCATGAAAGGGAATTGTTTCATAGATGTAGAATCATTTTCCCAAAATATGTTTTCCACCATAGTTGAATCATCTTGCTGACATGCAGCCTCTTGCGCGACTCCTTCATCATCATCATCATCGTCGTCGTCCGAATCCATGGCCATGAGTGGCAGGAAAGAATTCCTCGACACTGTCACTATTATAACTAAAATCACTCGGGTACTCGTCTGATAATTCAGCAAACAAATTTACTATTTCTTCATTTGTTAGAGCCTTATTATTTTCAAATTTTCTTCTTTTGGGACGCGAAGACCCTGCACCATCATCTGAACAACTCATATCACAATACATTTTTTAATAAAAATATAAAATATTAATTTCGAAACCACAATTATTTATACGTAATTTCTAATCATTACTCCATGCCAGTTCCATCAGAAAAAACCTGCATGCAATGCCAACTGAACTGGAGAATGAATAATCAGTGAAGGATTTTCCCGCGCCAGCGCGTGACTAGCTACTGAGACATCACCCCACATCCCGCGCCAGCGCGTGACTGGCTACTGAGACATCACCCCACATCACGCGCTGGCGCGTGATTGGCAGTCAACGTATAAGACAGCTGATTACAGGAAATGAAGCCTACGAGGAGGAACTAGTTAAAAGTCTATTGGAAAATATCACGTCAGTGAGACTCGAGAAAGAAGACGAAGAGAGGCAAGAAAGAATTAGGAGAGAAGCCGAAGAGAGGCAAGATAGAATTAGGAGAGAAGAAAGGGAATTCGAGATAACCAAAATGAAATTGCAGGCCGCTAAAGGTAAGGATCTAATTTATGGGAATGAAGAAAGTATGCCTAGAAGAAAACATTTTGAACTTCACAAAATGATCCAAATATTTGATCCCGAAGAGAATGATGTTAGTTTGTAACTAGTCATGTTTGAGCGCCAAGCAAAGCGGGCGAATCTAAACCAATCAGAATGGGTTTCTGTTTTATTGACACTTTTGCCAACAGAGATAGTTTAGCTGATTATGCGAGAGCCAGAAGAACAGGCTTATGACTATGCTTACATAAAAGGGATACTGCTTAAAAGGTTTAAACTGAGCCCAGAAAAATTTAGAATCAAATTCTCGCAAACCCAAAAAAAACGCTCAAACCACTTGGAGGGATTTCACATTTGAATTAAGAAATTATTTTGAAGAATGGAACTCGGACTTGGAAATTAATGATTTTGAACTTTTAAAAGACCTGATGATAACGGATCAAATGAAGCATCGCGTAAATTTCGAAGTGCGCCAGCATTTTATTGATGAATGGTCCAAGATAACAACCCCAAATAAATTAGCTGAGTTGTTAGAAGATTATGAAAGCGTACGTGAATACCGGAAAAAGGTCTCTGCAGTTCATGGTTCGGAGTCGCAAAAGAGAAATAAAATCAGCCTAATTTCAGAGATTCGCCAAGGTATAAACAGGCTGGGGAAAAAGTTTCGAAAAAAACAGAAACTTTTCGAAACCAAGATAAGCGTCATTTTGAAATACGTAAACCTCTTAAGTGCTATACTTGTATCTTAATCGATCACTTGAGGCCGCAGTGTCCGAAAGCTCAGAAAGACTTTAAATCTCCGGCTGTTGTTAACAGGGTACAAGAGAATGAAGAAGATTATTTAGCGCCATACACTACAATGGCTAAGGTTAACGGGTTCGATCTTCCTCTATTACGGGATTCTGGAGCATCCATTGATGTGATCTGTAAAAAATACATTACCCCTTCAATGTTAGCAGGAGAAACTGTTTGGGTAAAACAACCGTTCGATGAATCATCTATATGTCTTCCCCTAGCACATGTTGCAATAGAAGCATAATTTGGACGAATATTAACAAAGGCCGCACTCATACGAAATGAGCTTGATCAAGGACGTTATATATAAGGGAATCGGACGGCTGCAAAATTAGAAAAAAATCAAAATTAGGAATACTTTTTCCAGGTTAACGCAGTGGAGACGCGGGCTCAGAAACGCCGACAAATGATCAATAGTGAAGAGAAAGGCCTTCAAGCAGCAAAAGAAAGGGGTGAGCATACGAATATTGTACCCTCACCGAGTTTTCCCTCCCTCGCGAACGATTATACTTCCCAGGGGACGGAACAAGAAGAAAAGGAAGACAGAAAATCGCTTCTGCCCGTTTCGGAGTTCAATGACCTACCTCCTCTACTTTCAATAAGCAAGACTAAATTCCTTCAATTACAGCAACAGAGTGAAGATTTAAAGCCGCTTTTTGACATAGCGACAAGAGACTCTCAAAATAACTCTTCGACAAATATACAAGATAGAAAAGGGGCTGCTGTATAAGTGTCAAGAAGATCGTTTAGGAAATGTACGGAAATTATTGGTCATTCCTGAAACTTGTCGGGAAAAGATATTGAGTTTATGTCATGAACAAGTGTCCGGACATTTGGGCGTAACTAAATCCAAAGATAATCTATCTAGATATTTTTTTTTGTTATCAAGATATGGAAACTTATATTCGAACTTGTGATCCTTGCCAAAGAGTGGGGAAATCTAACGATAGAAAAAAAGCGCCTCTGAAATTAGTCCCAGTGATATCGGAAGTATTTTAAAAAAGAAACATAGATACTTGTGGACCCTTGCCAACCACATCTAAAGGAAACAAATATATACTAACTGCTATATGTGTAGCATCAAAATATCCAGAGGCTCTTCCAATCGAAGATATAACTTCGGTTACAATAGTGGATGCGCTGTTAAATCTTTTCAGCAGAATGGGATTCCCTAAAGAGATTCAGTGCGATCAAGGAACTTCATTTATGAGCAATCTGACCACAGAATTTTTTGAACGTTTCGGTATCAAAGTTAGTCATAGTTCGGTACACCACCCTCAGTCTAATCCAGTGGAGAGATTTCATCGTACTATAAAAAGAATATTACGAGTTTTATGTTTGGAGGCTGATTCTGATTGGGAACAGGTGCTACCGGCGGCTCTTCTTGCTTTAAGAACTGTGACGCATGAAAGCACGGGTTTCACACCTGCGGAACTTGTCCACGGAAAAAATTTGCGTACTCCAGAAACGTTGTTATACGAACATTGGACGGATTCACCAGAGGAGGAACAACCAGTAACCGAGTATGTTTTTAGACTCATAAATCGCTTAAAAAAGTGTCAAGAGCTGGCAGTTGAGAAAATGCAAGATCAACAACTCAGAAGAAAAAAATCGTATGATAAAAATGCCATAAAAAGAGAATTTAAAGAAGATGATCTGGTGTTAATTTTGGCCACTTCTAAGGCAAATAAACTTTCGGTTCAATGGACAGGATTGGGGAAAGTTGAAAATAAAGTATCCGAAACAAATTATATCGTATCCTTATCGGGGAGAAAAGAAAAATCCCAAATTTATCATATCAATATGTTAAAGCCATATTATAAAAGACCTGAGGTAATTAATTACGTGTCTTGTAGTGAAGAGGGTTCTGACCAGATTGAGACTGAAATAAATTTTCCTAATATTGATACAAATCCAAACGTTTACGATTATTCTCAGGTTATTAAAAGTAGCAATTTCGAAGAGTTATTATAACCTACTCAAAGAGACAAATTGCAGAGGTTATTAAATAAATATTCGCAAAGTTTTTATAACAAGCCGGGAATGGCAGACCTCGTAGAACATGATATTGAAGTTACCAGTTATAAGCCGGTACGATCTAAGCCGTATCGAATGTCCCATCGACAAAATGAGATTTTAAAAAGAGAAATTCAACGAATGCTTGACCTAAAAATTATTGAAGTGGGGGAATCAGACTACACTTCTTCTATGATTCTCGTAGAAGCTGCAAAAAAGGACCTTCGACCTTGTGTGGATTACCGACGATTAAACGAAATCACACGTACCCAGCTCTATCCCTTACCCAGTATAGAAGAACGGGTAGAAGAAGTTGCTTCTGCAAAATATATCACGGTTATAGATTTAGCTAAGGGATATTGGCAGATACCCTTAAGCCCTAATGCTCAAAGATATGCCACATTTGTGACCAGTTTCGGCACTTACAGGCCATTACGGTTAAGTTTTGGTTTAAAAAATGCCCCTAATTGTTTTTCCAAGATGATGCAAGAGGTGTTAAAGGGATGCGAAGAATTTGCAGTTCCCTACCTGGATGATGTGGCTATTTTTTCAAAAACCTGGGAATGCCATCTCAAGCATCTGGAAATTGTGCTGAAACGTATAAGTAGAGCGAAATTGACCATTAAACCTTCAAAATGTCGTTTTGCTCAAAAACATGTCCTTTATTTGGGCCATGTTGTAGGCCAAGGGTACCGGAAACCGTCGGAAATTAAGACCAAAGCTATAAGAGATTTCCCAACACCCAAGACTAAAACGGATATAAGAGCATTTCTGGGATTAGCGGGCTACTATAGCCGTTATATTCCGATGTACTCAGCAATCGCCGCTCCGTTGACGGATCTTTTAAAAGGAAAGTCAGTAAAGGGTGATATTCTGTGGAATGCTGAGAGTGAAAGGGCTTTCACGGAATTAAGAGAAATTAACAAGTTACCCAGTTTTATATGCACCCGATTTTACTCTTCCCTTTATTCTACAAACAGACGCATCTGATTATGGTATGGGAGTTGTATTAACACAGCTCACTAGTAACGGAGAAGAACATCCCATTATATTTCTGAGCAAGAAATTCTCCGAGGTAGAGAAAAAGTACTGCACCACTGAAAAGGAATGCGCCAGCATAGTTTTTGGTATAAAGAAACTTCACTATTATCTAGACGGGCAAGACTTGTGTGCAGACTGATCATAATCCTCTAACTTGGTTACGAACTAATGCCAGTACTAATCCTCGCTTAATGCGTTGGGCTCTTGCTCTTCAGCCATACAATTTCACAATTATTCATTGTTCGGGGAAACTCAATAAAAATGCTGATGCTCTAAGCCGAAAAACTTGATATTATATTGATTTTATATTTTTTTACTGTCTTGTATGGTTCTTCTGTAAATCTATATAAGAATGCATATGGTGTAATTAGTCAGTAGTATTTTTTGTGCACTAAGTATGTAATATTCTTTCTACACTGCCCTCAATATAATTTCATGTTTAATCCATAGTACTTACACCTGGTTGATGTAAAAATGTGTGTTTATATAATTTATTTTATTAACAATATGGTGAACTCTAATGGTAGTAATTATGGTCCAGAAGACTCCCCCCCTCGGGGAAGGAAGGAAGCTGTGACAAACTGTGACAGCAAATGGATCATTAGGAAAACAAACAGCTGGTTATTATTAGAGACTTCCTCTTTCGGACTAACTTAAAGAAACTCATTTTTAGGGCCAAGGTGTAAACGATCGGCGAGGGAGAATGTCCTGAAGGCTAATGGGTCTCTGTCCCCTAATGCTTTTATGATGCCGACTGGTTTACGGGTGTTCGCTGGTCTTTTTGTTAGAAGAGACGAAGCAGTGGAGTTGAATAGATATGTAGTCAGAGAAAAGCTGGCGGAAAGCTCGCTTTTTCCCTTCTGTAAGACATAGCTATGTAACGATTTACGGTATTCATCCTGTATTTAATCACGAATGAATTTGTTGTTGAGTTTTAAATAAATTTACAGAGACAATCCTGTCTTGCTATTTTTCCATAAAAGCTGGGAAACGTTACACTATTTTAAGACAGTTAGCAATTTTACCTTAATCTCTGCATAGACAGTAAAATCATCAAAAGATACTAAAATTTAAATTCCTCTACATTTCAAACCCTTTAAAGCAAACATTTAAATTAAAACATAACTACATTTTGAAAATAATTGAATTCCTTTCTATTTTAGGAGATAGTTAAATCTGTAATTTTACGTAAAATCTTCTTAAGAACTAAAGTTAGAACTAAAGAGTTCAGCATGAAAAAAAATCTTATCTGAAGATTCCTAAACGAGAACTTTGTAAGAAGGAAGAAGATGTAGATGAAGGGTCAGCATCTTATCTTCGGCGATATGTATGAAGGAAAGCTTTAGAATCGATGGTCAGGCCCAAACTCATCGGTGAACCGCAGGTTGGACATCTTAACACCAGGACTAGCAGACTACTAGATCTTCTTCCAGCAAGACAGGAGCTGCCACCGGTAGCTGGGAGTCGTGGGTGATCTGGGATTCATCAGCAGAATCTCTTGGAAATAAAGCTTGTTTTTTTTCTTTAAATTGATGGGGCAGTCTGTGCCCGAAGAAACTCCTGAATTTTGAAGTGCATACTGCTGGAAATTAATAACGGAGAAGGGCCGAAACCAGAGTTACGTTACGTAGCCTTGCAAATAAGAATAGTGGGAGCGAATGCCCCGCTTCCTAAAAGAATAACATTCCTTAAAACAGCCCAAAACTCGTGCTGAGGGCACGCAGGGCAGTACAACGTCATGTCAGACGAAGAAACGAAGAAAGAGGGAGAATCACATCTGCACCAGCTTTTTGTCAAGTCAGGAAACCAGATATCGTCAATTCCCGCTAAACAGGGTGAAAAAATCCAAAACTCCACACTCCGAACAAACCCCTGCAACAATCTTCCGAATTCCGAGGAGTTGAATTAAAACACAAATTTGAAACTCGCCAAGCACGCCAAAGCAAAATGCGAAGAATCCGACGCAAGCGTGAGAAAAACTTGCAAACTCTAAGCAAACCCAACCCCACATGAAATTCTTAAGCAAAAGCTTAGAATTCAACTACAAGTGCTACCTTTTTTCAATCCTTTCCCCACCCCCAAAGACCAAATTCCCCACGAAGTGCAAAAATTTCATTAAATAATTAACTGCAAGTTAAAAACTGTTTAAGCTAGAAACTTGAAAGTGATCTTAAATTAAAAGGCTAATTTTTCTGCATCCAGTGATATAAATTAATAGAGGATCAACTTAAGTTAAGTAATTTTAAATCAAGTTTATTACGTAGGAAAGCACCTAATTCCATTGTGTGTTTCAACGCGTTTACGAATAACCAGTGGAAGAAACGTACAAATCTAAAGCACTAAAAATCCCTAATTAAAATTAAACTAAAGCAATTATAAATACAGCATATTAAACAAAATAACGCTGTGTAGCATAAATTTAGAATAATGAAAATTAAATCTTAAGTGAAAATTAAGTAATTAAGTGTTACGTGAATTTGCTACACAACACCTTTTCGATCATTCTCATCTTTATACGACTTTCGCCGAACGCTAATTTTCGCTTTTATTTTTCCGAGTGGTAAACGTCTCGCTCACTGGAGATAAAAATATTATTTCGAAAATCATTTCAAGTCGTATCTTACCGCTGCTCGCTTTCAAATCGTGGAGTTTATAAGGTATTTCTCCCACCTTCTTCGCATGCCTTTTGGTGTAGTAGTCAGCACCTCGACGCGTAACCGAGAGTTCCGTGGTTCGATTCCCGGTGAAGGCGTTTCTCATTTTTTATGTCTCCTGCTTCAAAATAACCTAATGCCTCTACACTGGCTTCCGAACTAAAAAAGTTGGTGGATGATGATTCTCCACCACCGGGATTTGGCGATTGGGTTCCCAGAATCCTAGTCGCCATTTAAAAGGGGAAATATATAAGGTATTTCTCCCGTCTTCGTCGCACGTCTTCGTGGTGTAATGGTCAGCACACTCGACGCGTAACCGAGAGATCCGTGGTTCAATTCCCGGGGAAGGCGTTGCTCATTTTTCATCTCTTCTGATTCTAAAAACCTAATGACTCTACAAATTTATTAATAAAAGTTTGTACATTTGACAAAGTATCAAATAGAAATAACATTGCCAGCATTAAACATATTATAATTATTTAAGGTCATGTTCTGAAGTTGAAGAAAGAACGCGATTTCATGTGACGTCATTGTATGCCGAAACTCTTTCGTTAATGTCAGCATTTTAAATCAATAGCTGTTGCTGGCAACTGATTTGTTTCATGTTAGGATAATAGACACGGTATGTTATTGCCACGATAAAGTTTTTATCGATATTGAGAAAAATTATCATATTACATTAAATTTAAGTCATGACTTCATACGTACTGCGTACGTATTTTTCATCCAAAGGTTTTGTTTCCTAGTTTGGGAAAAAAGAATTCTGTACAAATTGGTTGTTGCTTGGAAACATTGAACTGGCGTCATTCATATTGAAACTTTTTTTGCACTTTCGTTTCAGGTACACATAGAACTCATAAATTTTGCTTTGGTTGCAACTAGCAACTTCGTATACAGTACGTTAAATCAACAGTTTATTTCATTTTCAGTTTTCCAATACACCAACTTTGGTCGTATCCCGTTAATATATTTAGAATTTTCAATAGACAGTCTCGGGTATTATTCCGTACATTATTAACTGCTCACTTTCAAACCTTTGAGTTTGTTAGGTAAATATTCCTTAAAGTTTTGCAAAATATGAGATATAGAATTCGAAATTCGACATCCAAGTGCGCATGTTTGAGTAGAGGACTAAGTTATTTAAAATTTGATGATCGAGATATCGTGCTTTCTTCACAATGCTGGAACATACATACGTACATGCGAATTCTTCATTTACAAATATCTTTAAAAAGAATACAGGACGATAATATTTAGTAGCCAACAATTTGAAAATTGATGCAGTTGTTTTTAGTCACAACGCAAAATCCCTTTTAGATACTCATAGCCCATTCGGGCTCATGTCCTTTCGGCCTAAAAATTTACTGGAGCAGCAAACGTACTCGTTCGGTCAAACAAAGGCAGTTAAACGAAAAGGGTTGCATTAGTTACTGATCACGGCAATCCAAAAAGATCAGTTAAACGTCTAATTAACAAAAGGTTTTTTTTTTCGCAAGTAGCCTGTAAATGCATGATTTTACAAATGATGTTTGTCGAGGATATGCTTTTGTGCATTCGAAAGATCACTTTCCTTGAATATTAATTGTACGATACTCATATGAATCATCATAACTGAACAGAATGTGGAAAAAATATTAAGAATAGAAACATTTCAAAAAATCACAAACTGTCTCTAATTAATACTGATGCATTCAAAGTTTAAAGGAAATTAATCGCCTTTTTCTAATATTGTTGTTCCAATATTTCTAATATTGTTCTAATAATATTTCGAAATTATTTAATTTAATGCGTATAGTATTACCTATAAACTAAAATCTAAGCTGTTTTTTTATCCAAAACATAAGTTATTAAATTTTTAAGCAAATGAGTGCATCGCTTGTTTAGTTAGAAATTACAAAATAACGTAATGGCGTTCGACGCGAGTATAGCATCTGATTACTTAACGGATTTGTTCTCTTTATGCTTAAAATACGATGATTCCGTATAGGAGTTATTTGCTTTGAAATCTGGTTAAGACAATTTAATTTAATTCATTTTAATTATACATGATAGATTACGTAACACGAGAATTAAAAGAAAAACGGCATTAAATAGACAAGAACGCAAAGACATAAATATCGAATTTCAGATCAGCTTAAAAAGGCAATTTAGAAAGAAATAATCTGATATGTATACCACACGACTTCCTTGTACGGAATATTAAATTATACTCATTTTTTGCTGCATTTCGTTTAAACTTATTTCTTCGAATTTCATTAAAGATATGTTTCTCATTCAATTAATTCAGTTCTCACTTCATGAAAAGACAAAAATCCATTAAACCTTATAAGGTATTTCTCCCATCTCCTTCTCGTGCCTTCGTGGTGTAGTGGTCAGCACGCTGGGCGAGTATAGCGCACTTCATAAGCAGTATTCATAAGCAGTGTATTATTCTCTTACATTTCTTAATATACAAACTCCTTTTATGAAGATATCTTGAGAATGTAAAATCCGTTTGCTTTTATTTCAAATTTTAAATGAAAATTTTAATACTTTTGCTTTTCTCATGTTTCTGAAGTTATTGTATTGAAAATATGTTTTACATACCTTTGGTTTACTAGCATTAACGACTTTCACACGTATTATTTTAGTTTTAAATCCTATTTAAAATTTTCCAAAGGATTTCGGTCGAATATTTTTTTTCATTTTTATCAGTTACAGTAATTGCTTGCATTGTGCAATATTCTGAGAATTAATTGCT
Source organism: Stegodyphus mimosarum (assembly GCA_000611955.2). Lineage (NCBI taxonomy): Eukaryota > Metazoa > Arthropoda > Arachnida > Araneae > Eresidae > Stegodyphus > Stegodyphus mimosarum. The sequence goes on from KK118408.1 coordinate 247,748, forward strand.
GCTTGAGAGGATGGAACTTCTTTCTGAAAAACCATTAGAGTTCAAATGATAAAACTTTTACTTTCGCTTGAAAGTGATTTCCTAAGTGAATTCCAAGCATGCCGGAATACATATATGAGAAACGTTTTAGAAAGTTAAAGTTTTTAAAACTAAATTTAGATATTTAACAGAGAAGATTTAAAAATGCGTAAGAAACAGCTAGAAATTGAATAATTCATAGAAGCAACTTGTTTACAGCCTGAAAAAATCTTAGATATAGAGTTAAATTTCGATGGCAGTAGAATGAGTCAACTAGCAATATAACTATGAATTAAATGGCCTTTAATAACATAAAAAATCAATTTTGGAGTGAAATCTAAGTCTTCTGCTTCTTACTGCTTAATTTCCACAAAATGAATATTCATGCATTTAGCTAATTAGAACTGAAGGGAGAAAAGAAGCTGATGTCAAACATAAACATTTCTACTTGAAATGAAAATGCAGTGTAGAAGAAAGTAATGAGTTTTTTAAATACGTTTGTTAACGAGACCTGAATATCGTTTAAGTAATCATTAAAACATTTATGATAAAAGAAATCGGAATAAACAGTTCTTTTTACATTTCCGTTGTTTAAATTTTTACGTTTTATTTATTAATTATACATTTGTGTTGATAAAGTCTTTTACATTACATTGATAAATTCTTTTTATACTCGTTAATTTTGTCTCTAAACATAACAGTTTTCAAATAACTAAATCAGAATTCTAAATAATCATTTTCCAAAATTGTTAAACATCTTAAATCAGTTGTGTTTGCATTTTAGTTGGGTTACAAAAACAGTTTTGTCGCATTAAATTATAAATTAATATTTTCAAAAAGAAACTGCTTGCTTAACAAAGGAGAAATAATTTAATATTATACCTTATCAAAGGAAATTATGCAAATTTTTCTAAGATGTGTGTGTAGTAAAAATATTTTTTTCGGTTTAATTAAGAAATGATATTCACAGTTTAAATTTTTTTCTTCTTCGAATAATAAATAAGTGGCACTTTAATTTTAATCATGCCCTGATATCTAAGTAAGGACAAAAGGCCGACATCCTAGTTTTAACTAAACTGTAATAAGAATAAGAATTGTACTTATTATTATATTACTCATGCTAATATTTGTTCTTCCTTTAAGTATCAATTGTTTATTTAAATATCATATGGTCTAGAAGCAATGCATTTGCATTGAAATCATCATTCATTCGTAGCTTAACATTCAAGTATGTATATATATTAATGGATTATTTATTGTTCAAAAGTTGAGTTAGTAAATGAAAAGTTTCGTTTCTTTTTACTTTAAGATCTGATATTTAAACCATTTAATTCTTTCGAGAAATGCACTCTAAATGTGTGATGCCACCTTTAAAGTCAGACATTTTATTTTGTAGATCAGAGGTCTAAACTATCGGTCACCGAAGCAATTTTCTAGGCTCGCGAAGATTTACGTATTTGTTGCACAGATTTAAGATTTCTGTTTTTTGAATACCGAGTTCATATTGTTACGAATTTCACATTTATTTGGCTATTTCTTTCGAACAGTAATTAAAATTCCTTTTTTTTTTATTTCCCCGTGCAACGCAGACGATTTTTTTTTGAAGAGAAAGCTACGTTGAAAAAAAAATAACAATAACAAAATATTTATCTTAAACAATTCAGTGTTAAATTTTAAGTCTCTAAGCAAATCTAGATACGAGTTCCGATATATTTAAAAATCAATTTGTAAAAGACAACATAAATTTAAATGTAAACAAAAAAAAAATCTGAAAGATTTCAGATTTTAAATTACGTCCAAAGGCGCGTTTTTTTAACGTTTCGTGTGCTACCTTTTTTTATTAAATATCATGTACTACGTACTCAAACCATAAAATTCAGTTCAAAATCAATATCGCAAAATCATTTTAAAATGAACATATCTTTAGAATTTCCGTAAGTCTCGTGCGCTGGAGATAAAAATGTTTTTCTTTTTCCGTACAGTGTTGCCATTGCTCGCTTTGAAATCATTTAGTTTGTTAATCAGAAATTCGTTGAAATGTTACAAAACATAAAATCGATAATAAAGCAAATTTCAAATTCAAAATTAGGGCTTCCAGATGCCCATATTCGCAGTAGGATTACGTCATTCAAAATTCGATGGCTCTAGGTTTTATCACAATGCGAGAAACATGCATACATTTATGCAGATTTTTCATTTTTTAAAATTTAATGCAGAGCGATAACATTTAGTGGCAACAATTTGAAAAGTGAAACGGGCATTCAGAGTGATTCAACGCAAAATCGCAAAACGAAAGTAATAGTCCTTCGGGACTAAATCCCTTTGGACTAAAAATAAAAGAGCGCGTGCATTTAATGCTTAATAAATAAATATCTCGTAATTACTATTGCCATCCAGAAAAATCTAGAAAAATTGAGATTGTTCTACTGACAATTAAAAAGCTTATAAAAGCCGAACTCAAACAGCTCATCTCAGTGTTAATTTATTAGAATCATACTTATGCATTCGATGAGGGGTAGGGTCCTTTGACCCATGCACCCTGGTTTTCGAACCACTCTCCTCGCCATTCTCATCTCAGTGAGTTAGTTGTTGTTGTTGCTGTTAAACTTGTAGCTGTAAAAAGCGAACTGCTGTTTGTTTACTTAATGCTGTATTGATTGTAGCGATTTCGCTATAAGATAGAATTATTTTATTTGTTTTGAACTGAGTTTTCGCTAAACGTTTGAGATATTGTGATATTGTGCAAAGATCTGTGAAGAAATATTTCAACATTTTAATTTATTTCTTGTGGAAAGAATAAATTTTTGTTAACTTTTTAATGACTTGTGCATTCAATATATAACGAACCGGTACGCACGTAACAATATTATTCTCAGTTCCATCAGAAACGAGCAGGAGTAACACGCCAGAAAATCTATAAATGGAGCTAATTAATTTAATGTAATATAAATCTTATTCTAAGATTTGAAAATGCAGATTTCATTAACTTTAATGATCAAAAAATAAATAAGCTCAGTTACGATTTTTGCACTAAGAATAATCGCCTTAAGTGAGATTATATTTATAATGTAATCTCAAACATTTTGGATTGTAAACTCAAATATACTTTGAGCAGTCTCATCATGCATTGTACACTCAGATATAGTGTAAGCAACGTTTTCCTTCAGTTGAAAATGAATAACAAAAGAATCCGATTGACCGGTGAGTACCTACAATGATGATGAATTCTAGCAATTTCTCTCCAAGACTAGAAATGTTATCAGAAGCGAAACTCCATCAGGTGTCAAGCTATAGTAACAAATAAAGAAATTTTGAAGTATTTACAAACGAAAATATATAGAAAAAAAGTTAAATAAATAAGAGAACGAGATAGGCTGTTAATATTTATTCTCGATCTGGTATATATTCTTAATTTCTTTATTTTTATTTTAAATTAAACTATTTAATAGTTAATTAAACCTGCATGAATTATTTGAAAGACATGCCAGTCTTAGAATTTAATAGATATATCTCAGTTTGTCTGACGTACAAAGTGTAACCAATGAAAATGTCACACAGGAACCGAATTTTAGATTTCAGATTAGCCCATAAATATAAATTTTAATTTTTCTGGCTACATTTCTATTACTGACTTTGTATGTTTTAATAAATTATAATTTTATTATCATTATTTGCGATATTATTATTATTGTTTATGTATGTTTTGATTAGCAAAATTGAAAAGTCATAAGGTATTTCTCCCGCCTTCTTAGCATGCCTTGTGGTGTAGTGGTCAGCTCACTCGGCACGTACCCTAGAGGAGCATTCTAGCACGTACTCTAGGGTTGGAGTCCCGGCGAGGACATTGCCCGCTTTTCATGTCTCGAAATAACCTAATTCTCTACCGTGGCGTCCGAACTAAGAAAGTTGGTGGATGTTGTTTCTCCACCACCGGGATTTGACAATTGGGTCTCCTAATCCCCAGTTGCCCTTTAAAATGGGAAGTATATAAGGTATTTCTCCCGCCTTCTTAGCATGCTTTCGTGGTGTAGTTGTCAGCACAACCGGCGCGTATTCGAGAGATCCGTGGTTCGAGACCCTGCGGCACATAAGCAAAATGTACACTGCTAGGCCAACGGCTTGAATTTGGCCAATGGCAGTCCAGATGAGGGTCGCCATTAACTCTACCACAGGAGTGATGTCACATTTCTGACGTTTGTTTATATTTTACTGTTCGGCATCAAGAAGTGCGTTCTTTAAATGTACATTTAGATTTTAGGAATGAAAGTGCTTATATTTATGGATCTTTATCTGTATATAACGAATTAATGTTTTTTTTTTGAATATTAAAAATTATTCTACTGTTACAATTAGATCTAGTCAGGTGGAAGTTACTGATGGCTGGAAGATGTATGTAAAATGTGGTTTACAAATTATTCTGCATATTGATAATCAGAAACTTTTAAGTGATGAAGATTAAATCGTCTAGTATATAAAATATACCTGGGGGAATTAAACTAAATAAAATTATCTTTTCGTGGTTAAAAATTCTAATTTGTATCAGTAATTAATGCAGTAAATATTTTGAATCAAAATACCACCAGTTGCCATTGCAATGAATTAACATAATGTGAGCCAGAAAGTCTTTATAATACGTTTCATGTATATATGTATCAATATTTAAAGACCTATTAACTGTGATCTGATTTCCTTTTTGGATTTGGTATGCTTTCTTAGAAATAAATTTCATTTTATTGTTAAAACGTAAAGAGTATAAAGACGAAAAAGTGCATCCGCTGTAATGAACATATTTGCCTTATATTTATACATATTTACAATTATACATATTTTAAATGAACATATTTGACAATTTTTACTTGTAATTAAAATCTGAATTACTAATTTTTTATTTGCCCTCTTATGTAATTTTGATAAATTAGCCACTATTTACGCTACTTATTTTACATCATCATTAATCTTCAGACTAATTTTAAATTAAGTTTCAATGTGAATTTCTTTTGTTCTCTACTTTCTTATGTTTAAACTGACATCATGTAAAGCAACATCAAAAATAAAACTATTAAAAACATATATGAAAAGCAAACAGAAAGGGACAGACATGAAAACTTATCAGTTTAGTTTCATATATATTCTGTACAGTAATTCTCTTAAATTGATTAATAGGTGGAACTAATGAAAAGTACAACTTTACATACAGGATCTGTCAGAAAAATTCAAATAAACTTTAACAAAGGATATTCACATATTGCTTTCAAAGTTGAATTATCTGTACAACGTGTAGTATGGTATTCCCTTAACAAGTCAGTAATCTCACATATTAAAAGACACACGGCAGTGAACCAAAATGAATTTGGAGGACTTTGAAGAATGTTCTGTAGTATAGGAAATCGGTTAAGCTAGAGGTCCTTCATCAAAACATTATGGTAGAATGCGAAGCATTCCCCTCAGATACATCGACTGACTTTGTTCAAATAACTGCTCAGTATTGTTCTATGTGCCTAGCTCCTAATGGCTACCTAATTTGAGCAAGCTAAGTAACTAGACAGGTATATACATATACAGGAAGATTGTATTACACCTAGCCTAACCTCTCATATTTGATTAACTTATAATTAAGATTTGATTAACTTATAATTAAGTTCAATACTAAAGCAGAAGAATTTTTTTAGTTAAAGTCTGTGCATTTTTCTGATGGGCCCTTTATAAATATAGATAAATTTTAGATTAGTAGGACTGAGGGTCAGACCACAGCACCCGAACGACAAAATCGATGAACACTAGCAGTTCAGTCCGAGGTTCAAATTTTGCAGAATGCGCTGGTCGCATGGGCACTTTCATAGTTTCCTCCAGTATAATGTATATAAGAGCCAGTTTCCCTTTGAAAGTCCTCCATGAAAGCATACCTCCTGTTAAGCAGATATCACTCGAGTATTTTGCCATAATTAAATAAACCAAACCAAACCAAGGGCCGAAAGAAATTTTTTTTAGTACAAGGTATGTGATAAAAAATTTAGTTTTCATTCATGTCAGTATAAAATAGGGTACTTATGTATTATCCCATCGATCGTTTGTGGAAATTTCGGCAATAGTTACCAAGTGCCAATCATTTCTATGGAATTACTATAGGGCACAGTCATCCATAATTGGCACTAAATCATGCTACTTGGCCGGCCAACGGGATAATACGTAAGGACCTAAAGCAGTATTAAAATTACTACAGTGCATTTATGTGGATGCCAATGGTCTCGTATTTAGCACCCATTTCTAATTACCATCTATGTTCTCCAAAGCTTTTATCATTTGAGTAAAAGATCTTATGTCCAAACGTGTGAGTATCATGCATTTTTTTGGTGGATTTGGAACAGTGTAACTTCATATTACCTTAAATAAGGGATAAATATTCCATAATATTTAAAGAAATATGTTTATTTTCTCATATGTCTAGCATTTTTCAGTATTATACTCAAACATGACTTCATGTTATATATATATATATCAATATACCAGAGCCCGATCTTTGCATTAACAAAAATCACATCGGAGGAAACTAAATTTGAGATTCACATTACATGCCTGGCATTGAAATTTATATAATATTATTTCAGCTTCAACATTATTCATTTCCTACATCAAATCTTAACATGGACTAAGACTGATATGTCCTACACTTCGAAAACACTTCCTTTCCTGCAAAAAATATGCTCACCAGCGGTGAGCGGTAAAGTCGCTGGACACTGGTAGTTCGGTCTGAGATTCGAATCCCATGAACGTACTGACTGCATGGGTATTTTCGTGGTTTCCCCATGTGCAACATGTATTCAAATCAATTTGCCTTAGAAGGTCCCCCACGAAGGCATCCCTCTCCTTAGGCAGACAGGCCTCAAGAGGGTTTAACATAAACATATAAACCAAACCCTGCAAAAAAGTCAGGAACAGATCATCATAACACAGTAAACCTGTTCTTTGTGATCACCTCTGAAACTGACTATTTTCAATATAAAAAGAAATATTGGTACTGAACATCTTCTCTATTAGATGATAAGCTCTACATAAAATTAAAATCATGTAGAACTGCTGGTGATTTTATAGGAAGGGTTCACTGTATTTATTGAATGTCAGAAATTTATTCAAATATTTCTGAAAATGCAAATTAATTAACAAAATTTGGTGTTAAGTACTTTGTTTCTGTAAGCATAATTAATAATAACTTCTGAGTTTGATTTCGTGTGTATGATGACAGTTTTTTGTACTAATGAAAGTCATTTGATTGATAGATATGAAGCATTTCTATGCAGGAACTGTTTTGCTTGGAGGATTGGTTTGGTTTATTTGCTTATGGAAAGCATGTAAGGTATCTACGGATCTCTCGATTACGCGTCGAGCGTGCTTACCACTACACTACAAAGGCGTGCAAGAAAATTTTTAAAAAATAGCATCAATATGTCAGGACTGAGTGTTCGGTGCATATTCTTGGTGAACATCTTCGCGAAAACTTTAAGTCCTGATCTTGAACAGGGAGCTGAATGCAGCTATGTTCTGGGCTAGAAAACTGTGGTTAAGTGGTAGAAGAACTGCACTTCAGAAGGATTTAAAATCCTCTTTTATTAAACCACAATTATATACAGCCACTTCCCAATTCGGAAGGATACAGAAAATAATGACCGCACTTGGGTCTAAACTGAACAATCAGATAATTTAAACTAAAGCTAATTAGAAATTTAAGTAGTCGTTGCTCACAGAGCTATAAACGCGAGGTTGGCCTCTATGCTAAAGGGTGCGTAGCAAGATTTAACTAATACTAACGTACTTAGATTTACTTCAATAAATAATAGCGTAACAGCGCTACGGCTTAGAATTTAAATACTGGCTGGTAGGCGAACGTCGAACAGGGTAGCAGTGGTCTGAGACTAAAAGCTGTCTCACACTGAGAGGTTCCTACCTATCGTTTAAATATAAACTTGGCTCCACTTCAAATTAGCATAAAGCTGAAATGCGCTCTTATTCTAAGGGGACGTTGAAATAAGAACAGATACAAAAAGGCAAATTAAAATAAAACTTTGTTAGTTTAAACTAAAACCTTACAACTATAGCAAATTTACATTTCAAAGTAAAACTGATGTTCATTCGGCGAACAGACTTTCTATAAGAATGTAAACAAACGTCAGAAATGTGACATCACTCATGTGGGCGGAGTTAATGGTGATCCCCTTTGGATTGTCATTGGCCAAACCCATGCCGTTGTTCTAGCAGTGTGCATTTTGCTTGTATGCCACCCGGCGAGCGCACTGCTCATTTTTCATGTCTCCGGCTTCAAAATAACCTAATTGTCTCTACAAAGTTATTTAAAATGTTTTCGATTTTGCTAATAACATCTTTCATATTGGTAAATATATATGGCCTGTCGGCTATTCTGAGTACCGAATTTATTAACTTTTAAAATTAAATTACAGATCGTTTTCTCCACTCACATGATATCTGATTTTGAGATTATTACTTCTATGTAGTATCTTAAAAACATAGGATGATAAAACAACTAAAACGATCTCAAATTCCATTCAATGCATCATGGCAATATTTATCTAGTACTGAACTATTAAGATATTTATGAAATAAATTCCTTTTAATTAAAATTTTTATATTTTATTAATAAATTTAGTTAAAAAGTCTATATGAAAGATAAAAAATACGTAAATCGTCTGATTTTATAAGTTTATGATTAAGATGCAGCTAAACGTGACAAATACATCTCAGAGCAAATGTTCTTTGAATTTTAAAAAAGAGAAAACCTGAGCGCATAAATATGTCAAAATCGAATTATGTTGTTATCAAGACTATGAGATATTTAATAATTCTGTTTCTTCGAATGAATTCTGTACAAAACTGTAAATTTAAATTCGGTACGATCTAGTCTAACTTTGATGATAAAGATCACCCAAGAGAATACTTTAATTCAACAGATGGAAAGGAAACACATCGCTTTTAAAATTAATCAAAACTCAGCGACTAGATTAGTGAAACAGTGTGCATTTCGAGCATATATGATCAATATCCTTCATTATGAAAAAAAAAAATCCCTTTCTTTTTGCAAGCTATAGGTCACTTAAATGTAAGGAAAATAAATAATGTTAAGTTGTTTAAATAGGCAAAAATGAAAAAAATGTTTTCGCAATGTATTTAAATTTAATCTCATGATAAAATATAAAATTTAAGTCATACAATTAGACGGATTAAATATAATTATAATATTCAATATAATAGCTACTCAAATAGACGAAATGCAGAATAAATTCACTGACAGTCATCAGTTATTAGATCAAAATAGGCCGGGGCTGCTATTCTTGAAACGGCATTTTACGTCAAATCACTTTAAATGTCACAATCACTTTTCAAATTGTTGCCACCAATATTATCGTTCAGTATTACATTCAAAGAAATTAAATAATGACCCTACATGGATGTACGTATGTTTTTTCACATTGTTGAAAAACAAGGTTACCTAAATCATCAAATTTTTTAATAACATAATCCTCCACCCGATCATGGGAACCTGGAAGCCCGAATTGGAATTTGTCTTATTGTCTGTTTCATTTTTTTCTATAACTTAGACGAATTTTTGATTAAAAAAACGTGACAATTTCAAAGTGTGAGGTGGCAATGGGGAATAAAACATTTTTATCTGCAACGCGCGAGACTATCGATCAGAAATTTTAAAGATATGTTGTTTTTTAATACTTTTAACTCTATGTGGCACTAGCCCGAATGCTCTCGAAACGCATATATATATATATATCTGTAAATAAAAAAAGTCTGCTTGGATGCAATATAAAATCTCAAAGCTTTCAGAATTTTCTTTCTTTTCCTTTTTATTATATATTTATTTCATATATTTATATAAAGATTAAAATTTCTTCACGTTGAGTGACTCTTTTATAAATAGATGAAATAACATATTAAAAGTAAGCGACAACATCAACTATATTATTTAGTTTTGTTTTTGATAATGTGAGTGGCACATAAAAAAGAGCAGAAAATTCAATTAATTAAAAAAAACATTAACTTGACGAAATGGTAGTGACTGCTAAACGTCCGTATATAAAGGATTTCATGAAATTTTATTGGCATTTTCTTCCTCTGCATATATTTAGGCAGATTTTAACACGATTATTTATAAGTGACACTGCAATATCTATCTCTTCTATTCCACGTAAACTAAATTAGATCCTAAAAAGAACCTGGCGAATTCTCGCACAGGCGTGAAATGATAGCACAGAAGACGGGTGAAATTAACCCTTTATTAAATCCAACTAATAACAGAAAGGCACCATCTTCGTGCTTTACAATGGCACTGTCAACTCGCAATGACATTTAAACGTAGAGTATAAATCAGTTTAAGAGTATAATTTGAATATCTCTGGATTAGCACGTTAAGTACGGCTAAGTTAAGTCAACTCACAAACCTAACAGGCGTGACGATTATTCGAAATGGCCAAAGAGCGTAACAGCGTGACAGCGAGATAGCAACGAAACGTGCGCTGACCAGCAGAAACACGCTTTGAATAAACTCAGAGATTCGCCCGTTTATATACTCACTTTAAATTTACATCGTGGCGAGAAAATGCGATTGAAAGCTGAGGAGTTCAGGAAAGGTACCAAACTTCAAATAAATTTGCTATGTAAAATAAGGGAAACCCTACAGCATATATTATAGTATATTGTAGTCGTACAATTAGGGATATATTTTAATCTTATAACAAGCAAGTAAATAATAAAATTTTAACATCTGTTCTTTTCCAACGTTTCATTAAGGTACGCAATTTAGTTCCGGTTTAAAGTCTCAAAATACTTTTGATTTTTGGAAACTGATAAATGTAAATCTCTTGTTAGAATCTTTTGGCATATCTATCAGAATCTCTTGATATACATACACATTTTGCATAAAAGGGGACTAAAAAGGAATTTCGTCTGACTTCATCATTATCTCTCGTCTTCTTCTGTATACTTTACTGAAATACCTAATGTTGAAATGACATATTATTGTGAATATTCACCAAGTGGTAATAAAAGACTAAATGACGTCTAAAATAATTGGGAATGGAGGAATTAAAACACATAAAAGTACAGAGGTTAATAAGGCCAAAATTATAGTTATATCATGAAATCCGTTTATTAGTTGCTTATACATTAAATGCATTTTATACTAAGGGAAAAGAAACTGTTAACTAGACAAGAAATAAATGCTCAAACCGTAATGGAAGAAAGCATATTTTTTATGATTTTGATAAAAGTTTACTTAAGAAAATATAAAGCAGTCACAGAATAAAAGCAAATACTATCTTAAACTTTGTTTTCCCATAAATAAACACTCCGGGTTTCGTACCCGCCATAAACAAAATTAACTGCTTCAGGGGATGCCATTACCGCTGATACATTATAAGCGATTACATGAAGGATACTACCGCAAATGATTACGAGAACACTGCTAAATAATGTCCAATCCCGCCGAGTTCTCATTAAAATCTCTGAAAACCAGGCCTCGTACTTAAATGCGACGACGTTAAAACTCACAATAATACACCTCAGGTCGAGTCTAATGAGGTGCTAATGCACTGTGGATCCAGCATTCACCCATTTGTGAAGGTGCCGTTGTTTCACTCCCTTTCCTCCACATATTATCATTCATTTCATCCTTAGATTGCAATCAAGGGCCCAAATTTTGCCATTAGCGCTATTGGAAATGCGGTCCACACAAATTGGAACGTGTTTGATTTTTAAGAAATGGAATTTAAGCATCTTTAATTATGAATTGTAAGTTTCGGAGATGCATAATTACTTTCGCGGACGGTAATGTTCGGAAAACAATGTCTGAGGCGTCTAAGAGAATTCTATCCAATCATCATAATAGAAGCGGGATGTAGATTGGAATTTCTGTTTGTTTAATACAAGCATCTTGAAATATATGTATTGATTTATATGACTGATGTAAATTATGAGGAGAATATATGCAAGGTGTAGTTTCTAAAGCGAAGGCTCTCGGATTCCTAGCAAACATATTGTTTCAAACCTTAAAAGGATTTTGCAGTTTTCAGTTTGCTGAAATTGTATACTTCAGAATAGAAATAATGCTTCGAAGCATCAGTCCAATCCATTAAATGCATTACATTGTTTTCTTATTCTCCTTCATACATAAGTAAGATAAAACCGTCTTAATTCCAAATATGTTTCGCGTATGAAACGTGTCAAGAAAGGTATTTGGATTCTTTCGAGTTTTCAATTGTGAAAAAAAAGGGTTAACAGATTATAGCAATTCTTTAACTTTTCACAGACAAAAAATAAGAATTTTGCTACATATTTTAATACTATCAGCCATTAAATTAAAAATAAACTCTTATGGGACTCATTATTGCTTCTTTCATGTTATTGAATTATTTTGCTTCAAGATAAAAACATAGGTATAATAAAACACAATTAAGAAGAAATATTTTAATACAATACTTTTCTTTAAAATTTATATCTTAATTAATATGGTAAAAAAAACTTACCATACAGTTAATGGGGATAATACGTTTAAAAAAAAGAAATTTGAAAATACTAAAATTTTACGTTCCCCCCGCCCAAGGATTTTATAAGGTTTTTTATGCTCTTGCTGAGCCTGTAATCTACCAATTCTGCTATTCCGCTCACTCCTGCTAACTCGTTTCTATCTGCCTTTTTAGCTTTATTATTAAACGTCATTCCCTTCATGCTTAACGCCATATACAATTCAACATCAAAATCACAAACATTTTAAAAGAATCAGAATTCCCGAGACGGTGTTAAGTGTTGGCATACATTTTCTTATTTTTATCAGTTTTAACTCAGTTCAGCATGCCAATGTTCAATCTTCTTAGTAGGAGCTTAAAAGGCTTTTACTTTGTCTTTCAGTTTTTTACGTTTTGTGTGTTAATTTTATTAAATCACAAGTTCTTCGCTATTACGCCATATAAATTTCGGTTCAACAGAGAAACCACAAAATATTTCAAAACAGAATAAAGTTTTACAAAATATGAAATACAAAATTCGAAATTAAAAATTCACTCTTTCAGCTGCAAATCTTCGGGTAGGGAACTACGTTAGTCAAAATTTTATGGCTCTGCCCAGGCAGCAGGCATTCGTATATTGCCCGAGAAAAATATGTGCAATTTAAGAATGACCCTTCGTATAAAAAACTTAAGTTGAACGTAAAAATACTATGAAAGGTGTCCGGAATAAAATAGTAGATATTTACGTATATTTTTACGTTATAATATACTTACGTTTTACGTATAATCTAGGTATTTTATGAGAAAGATTGCGGTTCATTCCTAACTTTTACGTATAATATACGTGAATTTCAGGGATTTACGTAAATTTTTTCAGTGTTTTGCTTCACATATGCGTTTATATTTTGTAAAAATTTACGTAAATCTTCCCGACGTTTGGCTGTATATAAACGTATATATTTGATAGAAAATTGCGTAGATCTTCCCCGTATTTTACGCTACAGAAACGTACATATTTGATAGAAATTAACCTAAATCTCCCCTATTTTGTTTTTGCATATGCGAATGATTTTGGCAAAAATTTAGGTCGATTAACTCTCGTTTTTATTGTGTGTAAATGCACAATCTTGGTAAAATATTTGCATAAATCATCAGTTATGTTTCTACTGCATTTATGCGTGCATTTTGTGGAAAATGTACATATGCTCATAATTAATCTCATAATTTTTATAAAATTTTATTAATGTCATAATTTTTATTTATAAAATTATTTTCATTAATCTCATAATTTTTATATAAATCTATGTACAAATTTTCTTCACGATATGATTAAAAGTGAGAATGTTATTTTTATACCAATTTTTTACATATCCGCCTTTTAGGTATACGCGGCAAAATGGTATATGCAACTGTAAAATTTAAATGCACTAATAAATACCAAAAAATAAATTTCTATTTAAAAACTACGTTACACTTAAAGGCTGAAAATCATCTTTAATCATGTTTAATTTCAGATTGACTGCAAAATATGCAATAAATTTCGTAAACTTGAATTTCATGTTTTGAATTAATTAATGCTACCTTTCATCTGCCTGGTATAAGAAAATGTCTTTTGGAAAAACAGATAATTTATTTAAAGCGTTATTTAGCAAAATTGACTTTGGTAAATAACTGCAGCGTACAGTTATTTACTAAACTACAAAACGCATAATTACCGAACTCATTAAACGACTGTACCGCAAAGCAAAACATCATATATTTAGATTATTTTAGAGAACAGCTCCTAAACAGTAAAAAGGAAAATTTGTAATAATTTCACACTTCAGATGTTTTCAGTTTTTAAACATCGTTGAAGTATTTTAAGAAGCATATAAAATGCACTGAGTATTTCATATTTAAAAATTTCCTTTTCAGTAAGTAAAAATTTAAGAATTTGTGAAGAGAATTAGTTAATCTCTAGCTCTTAATAAACAATGTGCGAAATTAGTTTATATCTTTTAATTCATTAATTATTCTAAAAGTTTTAAATCAAAGTTCATCAAAAAATTTTAATTCGGTTTTTCACCTTTTTTATCCCTCCGCAATGAGACTTTAGTCCAACTACTTAAAGACAAATCTGATAAGTAATACATATAGAATCTAGACAGATTACTTTGCATCTAAAAACTTCAGATTCGAAAAAGATCTAGAAATTTCAGATATGGTAATATGGCAAAGATATATTGAAACACTGCGGCTTTTGATAAAAGGAATGCTCAGAGGAATTCAGACATAATTAAAAGCCAAAGAACTTCATATTAAGTACTGAAATTTTTAATACTGTTCAAAATGTGACTACGCCACAACCTGGTAGGGATTTATATTTATTTTAAATAACCAGTTAATTTTAATTTTAAGTTACTTTCCTATAAGCCTTGATTCCCCTAATTGTCAGTGCCTTGTTACTTAAATTTGGTAGCGCGCTCAAGAAATGCAAATTCTACCAGTAGAAGAATAAGTTAAATATCGACGTTAAAGTAGAGAAAGAGAGAGTTCGAGATATTGTCGTGCGTGCTTATACGCAAACTTCTGTTTAGCACTACTGCTGGTTTTGCCGTCGCTTAAGCGCTAGTATCTTGCGGCCGCTAAACTCCTCTACGCGCTATAGGCTACAGGATTATATGAGCCCTGTGGTGTAGTTCTACTATTTATGAATATCTCTTAGTTTAAGTTTGATTTTACTGTTTCAGTTACCGCCCTAGTTGAGGCGTAGTATGTTAGCGTCAAGTTAACGCACTGTAAATAAGTTAAAGAGCTTAATAAAGGGCAGTTTTAACCCTTCGTCAGTCAATCACTATTTCTCAAGGTTCTACACAACAGCAGGATTGTAGAATGTTACAACCTTACTATAGCAAAATCCACGTAATTCTTTCAATCACTTTTGTGTATGCTAAATATGTTTACTCTTCAGAAGTAATTTTTTACTTATCCTTGTAGAGACATGAGGTTATTTATTTGGAAGCAGGAGTTGTGAAAAATGAGCAGCGCGTTCTCCAGGAATCGAGGCACGGACCTATAGGTTACGCGTCGAGCGTGCTGACCACTACACCACGAAGGCATGAGAAAAATGTGGGAGAAATACCTTATATAGCCCAGTTTTAAAGGACGACAGGAGTTTAGGGGACCCAATCGCCAAATACGGGTGGTGGAGAATCATCATCAACTAAAAGGTTGATCAACCTTTTAGTTCGGAGGCCAATGTAGAATCATTAGGTTATTTAGAAAGCAGGAAAGATGAAAAATGAGCAAGCCTTCGCCTGGAATCGAATCACCGACCTGTCGGTTACGAGTCCAGCGTGCTGACCACTACACCACGTAAGCATGGAAAGAAATACCTTATATCCTTATTTTATTTCATATGAGATCATAGAGTTTAAAATTTTTCTTTCCTTAAAACCGAATACCAAACATGCTGGTTTAGACGAAAACAGTAGATTTTCATACAGTTGTAGTTTCATACAGTTGTAGTGTAATAATAAGAATTATAATAATAAAGTGTTTAAATACGTATAACTATAGAAAATTATGAAAGTGCACTTACTAGAGATCAACTGCAATGCAGCAGAAATCTTGCACCGATGAAATCCTTTGTTAAAATGAAAAACGGATGTTCTATGGACGACCTGATTGCTGTTTTCTTTTATCAGCGGATGAAAACGCTCCTGATTCCGAAAACCTAGTGAAAGAGAAATGACTGTAGGGACAGCTGGAGAAATTTGTTTTGACATAAATAAAGTGACCGCAGGCGAGCATTTACCCCCCATAATGTCTCTAAAAGCCAAAGAACCAGGATCTTTGCTAAAAGGTATTTTGAGCAAAGTCACAAGTACGTGGGAGCTTCCAGCATTTGGATTTGCAAGCAAGCTATAGAGTAAAAATATATAATTCCCGAAAATGAGTGATTTGCTTTCTGAAAAGTAAAATTTTGAGGAGAGAAAAAGAAAATTGTTCTCAGAGCGCTTCGAAAAGAAGTTTAAGAAAATAAATGAAAATATTACTTTCATGCGTACCTAATGAGCATAAACTTTGATTATAATTAACAATCTGATGCATATCTCTTCGGTTTACATTAAACTATTGTTCAAGAACTTGAATATTTTCGAGCATCTTCTGCTCTCTATATTATTTTATTCCTCGACAGGAAAGATTCGCTGAAGTCTTGTTCCAATTTAATTGCCAACACTGGCTTAATAAAATAATGCAGTAAGTACACAAACTTAATATACAGCTTATTCCAGTTAAATGGGCAATGGGATTTTCATAAAAGAAATTAAATTGTGTATGTTGATGTAAGTGTTGATATGAAAGAAAATAACAAATTTGATGTAAGACAATAAATAAGTTATTTTGAAGATCTTTAAATCAAGAAAATCCTTTTTTTTTTGCAAACGTATATAAAAATTTAGCTCACATGTTAAAATTCATTGAAAAATTTTAGCATCATATATGAATGTTAGAATACTGATTATAGTAATTTAAATTTACATAAAATATAAAGATTATTTTCAAATTCGTAGAGGTTTTAATCAGGGAAAAATTAATTTTAAACGTAAAGACGATCGAAACGTAAAAATAATTTTGATAGCACTGTTTGAAAAAAAATATTTGCATACCCTTTTCTTTATGTTTTGGAAAAAGGAAAACAAAGCAAAATGCCAGAAATACACTAAATATTTTGAATTCATAAACGTCATTTTCAGTCTTTTTAGAATTCGTAAATAGTATACAGTATACAGTTTTAGTATACAGTAAAAGTGACGAATGAAATATGCGATAAAAGTGGTAGTTTTTTTCAGTACATTCGGATTTGTATAATTTTCGTAAAAATAGCGTGTGGAAAATAACGACAAAGAGTCCACAATATCTTCAGCCTTTTTTAATCGTATAAATTTCGTAAAATTATCTTGCAAAAAATACCATACCCTTATTTCACCAAAATTATACGTATATTTTTAAAGGCGTGCTGCCTGGATAGATACTGTAGTTTTTTATAATTTGAGAAATGGATATACATGCAGATTCTTGATTATTTAAATTCTTTAAAAACAATGAAGACCGATAATATTTTGTGGCAACAACCTGAAATGTGATGAAACCATTTATAGTAAACGACACAAAATCCCGTTTCTAAAGTAATAGCCCGTTCGTTCTAGCGCCCTTTTAGGCTAATAATTCTAATTATAGAATTCGTATAATGTATACTATATTTTTTGTATTTATTGCTACCAAGGATAAACAGAGGCAACAGTAACAAAAACAGTATTCAAATACTAGTACTATTAAGATTATGAAATATGAAATGTATTAAAACATCGATATGCGTGTCATTCCCTCAGCGATCGTAATTTTTCACCGAGTAATTCGTAATTTTTCAAAATTACTTTCACAGCGCAGCATTTACCACGTACGCCGTTTAGGAGAAGCTAAAGGGAACGAAAACGTGTTTATTATTTTCGTTATCTTCTTTTTGGTCTATCTGGCAATGCAGTGATACAGTAAGGATTTACCGGTGGGCTATTATTTAAACTTCCAGGTTGTTAGCGTCATTTTCGGATATTATTTCATTATAAGTTGCAAGTAATCCATTTCTATTAATTTTCAGTGGCTTATTCCAACTGAATTTTACGAAATAAAGCGTTAGGTTTCAGTTTGAGTCCATAGTATGGATGAAGAACATAAAAGTAAACAAGAGATGAAGCAAGCTGCAATGAGACTTATGAAATTTTGAAAACTAGCAAAGTATTTCTCACTCACAGAGTAGAAGCGACACTAATTTTAAACGCGTTTAAAATTCAAAAGGTCGTATTTTCATTTGAAATAAAATTCAAAAATGGAAAATTGGTCAATGCATATTTTTTCATGCTGTAATTTCTAATGCAGTGCTTTCATATTTAAAGTACCAAATGCTTTTAATTTACAACGTATTATTTATTTACTATATATACATTTATTTTTCTGTAGAATTTCATGAATGTTCTCTTGCATGCATTGTTCATTCACAACATCCCATTACCAAAAATTAAGCTCCATCAGATATTTATTACAAAATTATTTTGAGATTTATTCGCAGTTTTGGGTTTGCAAAACTAAAATGAAATCCAATAAAAATTAGAATTTGCTTGGCTAATTGGTAGATTTTTTTATGCGAGTGAATCAAACTGCTAAATTGTAATTCAAAAAAGATGACAATAGATTTCAGGCACTCTAAATGTTTAAAACATTCTAGAAATTTCTGGAATATTTTTTCGCTTTCTTGAAATCGGTGGATACATTTACTGTGTTTTAATTAAGTATGGTTAGGGTATTTTCTTAGAATATAGTTAGGTGAATATGATGATTTGTTTTATAAATTTACAGATCTGGCCACTGCTTTAAAAGCCATCCATTATTTACTTTGAGCCAAAAGCTTCTTAAGCTAGATAAACGTAGGCCATATGCATCTAGTTTTATATATATTACACCTATCTTAAACGAAATATAGCATTTGTCTCCCGAAATGATTTAAACATTTAAAATAATAACATAATCCATTCACTCAAAGTGGCAAAAACGACAAAGGGACAGAAGGACAAGTTACTTCAAAGTGACAAAAGGAAATATTTTTACTGAAATTATGGCCTATATTTCACATGTCCATAACTAGCAAATAACCGATCCCAGTCTGCTAATGTGTATTTATATAATTCATGATTTCGTGTTATATCAAAGAACGGGCGTTATTTAATTTTCATCATTGCGACAGCTGTAACCAATGACGTTAATTTAATGTTGCGGAACGCAAATAGGAGGTACGTATTTCAACTCAGTTAAACGCATTACTAGAGATATCTATCCCATTAAAGAAAATTATTTGCACATTTTTTAACACATTTACAGGTAGCTTATTTATATCTATACATTATTTTCTAAAAAAAACTTTTCAAACATTCTCAGTTAGATCCAAAGCCAAAAGACAAACTTTAAATTTGACAAAAAATTGTATTTCTCTCACGACATGACTTCTGACAACAATAATTGCGTTAAATTCAAAATTTCAGCAATGAATGTTATTGAACACAATTTTAATTTTTCAATTCTAATTTAACATAAATACGAATAGATCGTCACATATTATAATCTCACATAGTTCAGCTTTAGAAGTGAAACAAATGGAAGTAATTAATAAAGGAATGGTTTTCAGCAGAAACGTGCACTATTTCCAGAGTTTACGAGTGAGAAGAAACCGCTTAAGTTAAAAACAGCTAAACGAAATTAAAAACTAAATGTTGTTTGCAGAAAGCGTACTTTTTATGTTTATTTCATTGATTTATTTAAACCTTTACGATTAGATACGAAACTGATGATGCAAGAATGAAATACTCTTCGTCTATAATGAATCCAAAGGGAATTTATTTTAAGTTCAATTGTATTAATTTACCCAATGGGGATAAATTATGTATTAGATATTTTCTTTTACATATTCTGATTGCACACAAATACTCTCACTACTATTTGTAGTTATTTAGATTTGCTTAGAGTTTAATAAAAGTACTACAATTTTTACCCATTACCAATTTCAATTATGTATATTTTTCGTAAATATTGCGTAGGTTTCTAGTATTAATTATTTGCAGCTATCTACTCAAATGTTCGGGATTTTTTTAAGAAAAGCTCTTTGTAAACTCAGACTTACAATTAAACTCTGGATAAAAGAAAAATCTACAGCAATTTCATTCAAAACAGAAATTTCTAAAGTTTAAAACGTAAATTTTTTCATTGGATATTTCCTGAATACTGATAGCTCCTTTTTGGTAATAGCAAGAAGAAAGAACAATTTTTTCTAGCACATTGCCCAATTCATTAAATGAGTAGAGAATTCTGAGTAAATCTATGTGTTGTTAAAGATAAAAAAAATTAAGTATTTTCTATCAAAAGAATTTTGTTATTTATTAATCCATGAAAGTGGTTAAATGGAACAAGATTTAAACTAACCAATCATAATAGTTACGAAATGTAATGGTTTGTGAGATATTTGTTAACTCACGTACGAAGAAATATATCATACGAACAAAAAATTGCATTGCTTTTCCCTATGTTCGGAAGCACAAATTTAGAAACTGAATGTTTTCGTAGAGCTGTGACTGATCTAGTCTGTTTTGAATTTTGAAATCTTCTTTGCAACTCAAATGATAATCGATTTGGTCAAATAATCTTTTTTCTGTATGTTGATAAGTCACTTTTGCATTCATTTTCGGTACATTTTATTCACTTCCTTGAATTAAATAACCTCAAACTATTTACATAACTGCAGCCAATGAAGAAAACGCCTTCGAGATTTAAGATACTTAAATTAGATTACCATTTTGTTTTTTCTTTTTCCCTTGGGAAGCGATGATATGCTTTTGGACCGAAAGGAAGAATTTGAATAACTTGTTTAAATATAAAATTAAAAAAGAATATTTAATTTGTAAACAATGACAGCTGCAAAGAATTTTAACTCTCATTTCATAAATATCATTTAAATAACTTAAAAACTCTATTGACATTTAAAGTTAATGGACAAAAATATTGTATTTTACTATTCGACTTACATAAATTCAAAACTCATCTATGTTAAAGGAATGCAGTATAATATATTCTGTTAAATATGTTTTTTCTAATAGGTTACTTTAGCGGAAATTTTATTAGGCTATTTTAAGCGAAAATTATGTTTTATCAACAGAGAATAAATTAAATATTCTCTAATTTCTAAAACAGATTTAGGTTTAATTTAAACAGAGCACTTTGTTCAGAGCAAAAACCACTCATTTTGAAAATATCGTCGATTGTCTGGCTTTTGTAAATTCATTTTGTATAATTTAGCAGAACTTCTTCTTCTATGGAGTTATTGTCGAATACAATTTTTTTTCTTGTTACTAGCGTAATTTATTCTGAAATGCTTAGACGAACAAATGTAGAAAATAATAATCAATAAACATCTGAAGACTTTCAGATATTTTATTGATTATTATTTTATACATTTAATTTGGTGGTCTTCTATAAAGCTTCGGAATTTCTAATTATGGAAAATAATACCTGTCACAACCTATGTATTTAATTGTAAAGAACGATGTTTTGAGATGGGGTTTTTTTTATCTAATATTTTTCAAACAATTACATTCAATAGAACTGATTAACAAAAAACAACTGTAGAACTTCTTACTCTATTCATGGTCAAGATCTTTCATAAAATAAATATGAATCTGTCAAAAACATTTAATTTCTTCAATAAACCAAGGAGGCATTTTTCTAAAATCTAGTTACATAACAAACCATATACTGAGCTGATATTTGGTAGTAGTATGTCAAGGTTCGAAAGCTATTCTAGTAACCATGATTTCGGTGTTCAAGATAGTGTGAGACACAATGTTCAATTCACAATCGTGCACTTCATTTGGAATCAGAGCGATGCAAATTAATGTATTCCAGATATTAAAGTATGTAGACAATACAGTATTCGTATTATGAGCAATTAGATAGATAGACTAATTCGATAGATATCTACTCTCATCTGAACGTTTCAATAACAAAGATTGTCACATTCAAATTTAACATATCAGTCATTAGTACAGTATTTTTTAAGAATTTCGGTTTCATGTATGAATTATATTGAGAGAAATTTTGAACCATAATGTTTTATTTTAGACATAAACACCTATGATTATGTATTTCTAAATGGTTGATATTCTGAATTATATGACAGCAAATAATCATCACGTATATTAGTTCTATTGTGAAGATTCTATTTCTGTTTACTTATACAGCTAAATCTGTTATATGCTGGTACCTTCAAGACGTATTTTTTCACTATTGACGAATATTAATCATATTATGTAAAATAACTCTCCGTTAAATTTTAAGAATTGAAATTATATATGGGAATAGTTAAAGATTTAAATTAATGTTTAAAAATGTTCATTCATCAAATGTATGTTTTATGTTCTCACAGTGATGTTACTATAATGTTTCCATTATTTGCACCCAATAGTGTTTGATTAAATGTTTAAAAATGTGCAGAATAAGAGCTTGAAATACAGTATCTCTTTGTTTTTATGATAAGAAGTTTTTGTGTTTCCATACCAAATAAGACGTTCTCCTTTAGCAGTATAATAGCTAGAAGCAATCAAAAATAAAGAAAATAGTTTTATACAATTAAAATTATGTGTTACTATAAATTTGAAACCTCATTTATTTAATAACTGAGTGTTAGACCTTAAGTGTGAAAAAACTCCTTCACCTTACATTATATTTATATTGTTTTGGATAAATTGTTGAATTTCTAAAGCACATTCACAATATTTTTAAATAGAGTAGCTTCATTTTTTTCTATTTTTCACTGAAAACTTCTGTAACAATGAACATAATAATTATCGAATAACAATGCTAGATAATTTTCTGTGTTAACCTACGTTTTCGGCATATCTAAGCAAAAATTCTCGCAAAATTTGACAAGGCAAATAAGTCGAGGACAGTGCTTCGAAAATTAAAAAAAAATGTTGAGAAAGAAGTTACGCTTTATGGCAATAATGTATTATGTATTGCATAGAGTAAATGGCATGCATATGCTGATGACTGATTATTTATCTGCGAATTATTCAAGCAGATTAAACTAGCGATCTTAAAAGTTCAACAATATTCATTTTATATGCCTTTCGATATGTTAAAAGTTTCCAAATAGACATAAATACATTTGGTTAATTTTCTATGTGTTTTGTTACACAATTTAAATGAGTCAGGTCTGGAAGAAATGGTAACATGATTAAACATTAGAAACAATTTATAAAATAATAAATAAAAAATAATTTATTTCATTTTATTTAATTTAAATAAATGGATTTATTTATGTACTTTCAAGTGCATTAAAAGATATATTACGTTAATATTTTATTAGTTTGTTTGTAATGTATTAAAAATAAAAGACAGCAACATGAAATGTTCACGCTATTATTATCAGATCCAAAAACAAATACCAGCATCTACAACGATCAGTTGAGTTCAGTGTCATTGTATAAACTTAAGTTTCAGCAGCATGAGTTTTGGATTCTATTCTTGAAAATAATTTATTAGCTAAATTTGTATAATCATTTCTTTTGCTCTTTTTGATAAGTTAGCCATTTATCAGCTTCATCTGTACACTATTACAGAAAATTATACGTTTTAAATAATAAATAAAGACGTTTTAAGTAATTTTTATAATAAATAAAGACGTTTTAAATAATTTTTATAATAAATATTGTTAATTTAATAAATGAATAACAATATTTCTATGTAAAATTATATACCAAATGAATATAAATCTCATGCGTGGAAAAGAAAATAGCAGATAACTTTTACACTGTCTGCTTTCAGAATATTGAGTAAATACAAAAGTGACTTAAAATATTCAAATGCAACAGATAAAATGGAAATGTGTTTCTTTTCACTGGTTATCAGTTATCATCTAAAAATTAAATTTCACACTGTTAACCCTCACATCATTGGCTGAAAAATAAAAAACTTTATACAGTTTACAAAAAGAAAAATTACAGGTCTTGCATGAAGGTTACGCTATTTTACAAGAAATATAAATTAATACATTACACGTTGTAAATGTTGGAGTTCGTATACTATTGCGGAACGTATTGTGGAACTATTTCAATGATATTTGGGAAATGTGCTGTAAAAATAACATTTTCTTTTTGTGGATACTTATCTTTTCGGCACTGACCACTCCTCAGGCCGGAAGTGGTGGCCATTTATTGTGGAGGCACCTAATAGGTGGATACCGTTACCTCCTATGAAGGGACAGACAATTTAGATCAATGCCTTCTCCGGGATTCAAACCCGGACCTTTCGGTATCGCAGTTGGCTTCCCTAACCACTATACCGTCTAAGCGGCCTGATTAACTTATAAAAATATTTAATTTACTCATCAAACTCAAAATATACCAAATGAACATAAATTAACTAGAGAAAAGTAAGAACATTTATAATTTTCAATCTCAAGTGTGGATTTAAAGACAAGATTGTTGACTAAAAGAGATACATATTTCTTTGGCAATGTATTTTCTTTTCGGAACTTAGCTCCTTTGGCTATAAGACTTACTTTCGAGATGATCTTCTCTTCGATTACGAATTTCCTCTTTGAAACTAATCTTCTTTGTTAAATAAAAGGTTGTTTTAGTCGCGAACCTTCTTTTTGGATTTCTAATGGCTGAATCACTACTTCGCACACGGCAGAAAACTGAATCTATAAGAGTTCTTTTCCAAAAAAAGTTGTTGTCAATTAAGACTTATAAGGTATTTTCTCCCTGTTTTCATGGCGTACTTTGGAAGCATACTCGAACAGTATTCATGAATTTTATGGTTCGTGTCCTGGCGAGGGGAAAGCAAATTTTTGTCTCCTGTTTCAAAAACATGCTAATGATCGTACAAGTGGCGCCCGAACTAACAGATGGTGGACGATTCGTCACTAACAGAATATAGTGACTGAATCCTCTAATGTCCAGTTCTACCTTCAAAGGTTAATATATAAGGTATTTATTTTCCACCTCCTTTCCTCGCGCCTTAGTGGAGTAGTTGGAAGCACATTGGACACGCATTCGGGAGGTCTAAGTTTCGAGTTACGGTGAAGGCGCCTTACATTTTTCACCTCTAACTGCTCCAAAAAACCTATGACTCTACAAGACTTCACAAATAAGGAAAATTTATGTAAATTATTTTGAATTAAGCCAAATAAACAAAACATGTCAAAGAAAACTCAATTTTATCACACGCTGCATGAATACAATATTACTACAGGAAAGTATACTGATAGTATATGAAATTGTAGCGTTACATTAATGTTGTATGATTGTTTATTCAGCGCGTGCAACGCAAACAGTATAGAAAAACTGGGTGAAAATTATAAAGTTTGAGTCTTGTCGTTAGCATAATCTAATATCAAACTCCTATCAGGCATTAGGTGAAGTATCGTTGTCTTCCTCGCCTGGCATTTGGCCAAAGCATATCCAGTCGTCTAGCAGAGATGTTAACAAGAAAAGCGCTGCAGTGAGAAACAGAGGGGAATTAAAAAATGTTATCTTACTCGCAGAGAGATTGCAACCATACAACTAGTTTTGTAAATGAATTGTTCTCAATGGTGTTCATGCGGTCGCTCTCGTGGTGACATCTCTTGTGTTTATTCCGTAACTTCGTTTTGCATCTCTCCTGTAGTCAGCTCCTGTAGTCCTGTTATCATTAAAGTTTCTTATTTGTCACAGATTATATCAGCATTTTACCATTTCTCTTGAATGAAAGAGTAAACAAAATGCAGTTTTCGACTAAGAAGCATCTATAAAAAACTGAAAATCAACACGATTATAAAAAATCAGATCTATAAAAATGGGTACTTAAGTTCTTAATAAAATACGAAATCGGGATTTAATATTTTTTCAGTTTTTTAAAATAAATTTAAAATAATTAAACTAACATCAAGCATAAAATGAAGATTTCAAATAAATTCATCATGTTTAATATCTTTTTCTGCTCCGAGTTATTCAAACTTATATTTGCTTGGTAGAGCAAAAATGCCTCCACAGCCGACTCTGAACACTATTTCAAGTAATTTGACAGTTAATGTAGGTAGTCTTTGAAAACACAATGCAAGTTTACCGAAAAGGGTACATGTATGGTAAATATTACTGCCCTAATTATAAATCTCAATTCTAAATTAGCAAAATAAAAATTCATGACTTCGTTGTGTAGTCGAAATTTAGATTGACTACACAACACTTTGCGCTATGTATTAAAAAATTACTTCCTGTGTTATTTTTATATACGGTCAAAATGTACTCTATGTATCCCCAATTTTGACAACACAAAGTGAGCAAAAATGTAAAATATGTTGTCATTAAAAATCGAAGACTGATCAGAATAGAATGTTGTTAAAATTTTCATCCAGCCGTCCTGTTTCGGGCTCATCCTTTGATTTGAAATTGCTGCTTGCGTATATATGCGATTTTGTAAATTCTTTACGCAAATATGAATGACTTAAAAACGTTCGATTTCCATCTAAGCCAGGGATGTCAAACTCATAGGTACACTTGGGCCAAACACACAAGGCTTAAATTTAGGAGGGCCGCAAAAAAAAAAAATCAATATTCATAGAAACGTAGATTTATTTGGAATAATACAATAATAAACATATATATATATTTATATAGAAAAGAACAAGAAAAATTTAATGT
>KK118409.1:3117-13579 GCA_000611955.2 Stegodyphus mimosarum
CATCTTTTACACGAAAATTGATTTAAAATATTTGTATATGTAGTGTGAGTTTAAGTGCTTGAGTAACCTTTTAAGATTAATAGAAAGTGTAAATTGTTTCATTAAGATTTTGGTAAGTTTTGGAAATATTTAAAGAAATAAAAAATGTTTCAGACTACTTAAGTATGGTTCAGTGATAATTACGAAATTGTTGTAAGATACGTAATTAATAATTTTGAATACAATATTGATTATGGTTTAGATTGTCGCATGAAGAATTGTGAGTAATTTTTAGTAAATGTTCGTAGGGGTAGTCTGGCCAGCTATTCTGAATGGATAATCTTTTGGAATATTAAATAAATGTTTTTATTTGTTTTAGTATTGTATGTTTTTTGTGTTTTTTATCTTGTGGTCTACTGTAGGTACCCCATGTGATCCTTTCGGAAAACATGGTTAAACTTCCATTCGAACCTGGGTAGTTTATTGCGAGCGTAGGAGAATTTAATTTTATTTATGACTATACGATCAGATATATTAATTTAATTGGTGTTTCGACTTCTTAGTGTGTGAAATTTATTTCTCCCTGGTGTTTTGAACTGTTCTGTGTTTTACTTTTACGTGTTTGCGGCTATCTCTAAGGATATATTGAAATTTATGTGTTTACAGGAAGCAAAGCTGATTAATTAGTTTAGTGAGAGATAGTATGTTAATGATTCAGTGTCGGTAATGCATTTTACATGAATATTAATATTTTGAGTTTAACAAAACACCAGGGAAGATTTTTCATTTCATTGAACTTAAGAGTTGAGAGTTGATATGATAAAACTGAATTTACTGTGTTGAGGATTTATGAATATTTAATCTAGCTTAAAGAATTAATTAATTTGTTTTCAAACACCAGTCTCTATGTGTTGGTTTATGAACTCACATTATATTTTTATGAGTATTTTTTAGTGTTTTTTTAGTTTGTCACGGCACCAAGAGAGGTTGAGTATGCAAGTCTAAATTTAAAAATTATTAGTAAACCCCGCAAATTTTTCTTTTCACAACAGGAATTATCTCAAAAAGTTCACGTATGAGTATTAACTTGCGTATGATGTGAAGGTTAAAATGTTCATTTAGTTCTCATATATATAGGGTGTCCCATAAATAGCGTCCAAACTCTGCACAGCTATATTCCCCGTTGGGATTATGTAAAAAATGCCCAAAAAACTGTTCCTGTGCCATCCATAGTTTACGAGAAAAGTACGTCACAGCCGGTGCAACGAAAAAACACCGTATTAGACACATCAACTGCAGTATTTCCATATCTTCCTGACGATAACGTTCAAAACGTTCGCTGAGCATATCGGCAGTAGAACGCTGGTTTGTAAATGTGTAGGCCATATCTGTCGCCTGAACGGCTCTGGGGACAGTCCTACTTGGCATTTCTCCGTCATATCTTAAACGAGTTCCTCAATGACACAGCGGCAATACACGGCCTTTGGTTCCAGCATTATGGGGCTTCGGTGCATTTCTGTGCTTCTGTACGTGATTGGCTGGATATGGCATATCCCGGCTGGTGGATCGGACTCGGAGGTCCGGTTCTGTGGCTTCCCCGATCGCCAGATCTCACACCGTTGCATTTTTTTCTATGGGGTCATCTCAAGGAATTGGTGTATCGAGAAGTAGTGATTACACAAACGTACTTAGTTGCTGCGCTGCATGCTGCTTCGGTGGATACTGCGCTGTTGCGACGTGTGCACACATCCATTCCACAACGCTCAAGCCTGCCTCGATATGCACGGCGGACACTTTGTAATATCTGTCTTTATAAATACTGGTGTTGGTTTTGTCAAATAAAGTGTTTTTCGTTGTACCGGCTGTGATTGTATTTTTCTCGTAAAATATGGATCGTACAGGTACAATTCTTTGGGCCTTTCTTCCGTGCGGCCAAAGAGGAATTCGACTGTGCAGAGTTTGGGCGCTATTTTTGGGGCACCCTGTATACAGATATCTGTCAAACGTTTTAGTTGTAATATTTTTTCCAACGGACGGTGCCTGCTAGTTAAGCGTTCATCGGAAATGGCTGATTCTAATAGTCATTTACCCATCTCATCACAGACAGAGCTGCCCAGGGTGATCGCAGGGAGCGACTATATTAAACCTCGAAAAAGAGGAAGATCCGTCCCAATTTTGAATATTCTGGGGGACGGATTCGACTCTCTCACATTTCACAAGCTTCTATATGCGTTTTACAATAAATTGCCCTATGTTTCTTAAAGCAGCGGTAACACAAATTGTTTGTTTTTAAGTACTTCCGTTTCTGTTCATCAGTGTACTTCATACATTCAAGAGAAACATGTTCATTATAAATATTACAAAAAACATAAGATTTCTTAACAGAATTATTAAATGTAGAAGTTGATGATTTATTTTTATAATTTTTGAACCCTTGTTTTGGATTAACCCCTTCGTATTTATTAATTTTTGAGCTATTAATCAACATACAAGTTTCTCTGCATTCAGTTTCAAGCTTAATGAACTCTATTAATTCACTCACTTCAATATTTTTATTAGATGATCTTTTCCTATTAAATTCAAGAGCTAAATCTTCAGGTAACAACTTAAGATTTATTGGGTTCAGCAACTGTCCATATGAACCGCTAGTAAAATCCAAACTACTTAAATTTCTAACACAAATTTGTAACTGATCATAAAGCTTTCTTAACTCAAAAACATTTGAAGAACTTTTAACTGGTTCTAACTGTAAGAGCATTTGCATGAATTTTGATATAATAAAATCTTTACGACCAAACCTCTCTTCTAAACTTTTAATACATAGCTTTTAATCATAATCTTCTAAACTTTTAATCATAATTTTCTTCAGATAAAGTATAACTAGATACACAATTATATGCAGAACCAGATAATAAACTTTTCAAATACGTAAACTTGTCAATTTTGGATAAACTCGGATTGGGGTGAATGGCATTATCATATGAATTAAAAATTTGGAGCCATTTACTGGGATCACCAGCAAATTTTTCTATATTCATTTGTAACAACATTGTTAGCGTTCAGAGTGCTACTAATACCATTACTAGTTCTAAGTATACTTCTTTCAACAACTTCATTACTATTAATTTTCTTTATTTTACCAGCAATCTTAGATTTAAAAGTTATTATTTTCTCATCATATTCTTCACATACAAGTAGTTCATGATTGATGATTCAAAGATTGAGTTTCTCAAGGTATTCGATTAACAACTCATATGATGAATTTAAATTTTCTACATGTTCTTTGCTTAATTCTTCCAATAATAGTTTCTCAAGTTCATTTAGAAGTGTAGTAACTTTACTACGTGCCACAGCACGTTTCTTTTTAGATTTTCCTAAATCATCCGTCATGTTGTTTTGTTTCAAAGATCGATACCAAGAAATAAATAATTCAAAATCTTACCGACCAAATTCTAGCTGGCAGGACCTCACTGGTGGCTCCAAGAAATGAGCTGGCATGATGCACTTCATGCTTGTAGAACAGGTGGTTGGTACGTTAATCCAAGGATTAAGCAAAGTTCACACACAACATTTAATACGATGACAACACAAAATAACATTAAGAAGAAAGATGCATATTTAAGAATGGAGCTACAAGATTTTGCCCTTTTGACGCTTCAAGATACGCGTCGAATTAACTGGTACATTTTTGGCGCGATGATAGCGCCATCTATACTAACTTCTAAGAACAGAACATTTTCTAAGTAGCTAAAAATCTCCAAAGGACCATTAAACGTTTTGAAGAAGAAATACAAAATTCAAAATTCAGATTGGGTAAGACCATGGAACATCAGGAGTTCAACCTGTATTGGAGTCCGGTTAAAGTGCAGTGGACTTTCGAATACTTTTTTTTAACTTATTGTCATAGAGATATGAAATTTTGCATTCATGTATATTTTACCATAATTATATCAAATATCTTCGAAGAAAAGTTTTGGCTCATTGCAATTCAATTTTTTTAATTTAATTTTAATTTTTGAAAATGTTTTCGGAATGCTCCATGCGTCTTAATTTGTTTTCATTTCTTGTTACTTATCCTTTATTTTTATTGTAAATGCATCACGAAACAATTTGGTATTAATTAGTAATTGCATAAAATGTTAATTTTTAATTAATATTTCTTTTACATATAGATTACATATCTAGATTTTGGACAAAATTTCGCACTTTAATACACTTTAATTGGACTTTTATCCCCTGTTTGAATTTTCATTCAAAAATACACATCAAGTTTTATTACAAATATATAACAGGAATTCTAAATTACAAATTACAATCATTTTGAACGTAAATTAAAGCGCCTAGAGCATTTTGAATATGTAATACTCACGAAGATTTCATTATGAAAAAAATACATTTTAAGGATATTTTTACGCTTACATTTAATATTTACTACTCAGTATGTCCTAATACATGATTTCATTTAATATAAAATATTTTAATATAATTTTAATATTTTAATATTTAAAAATGTTTTACTTATGCATAAATATTTTTTTTCTACTAATAACATTGTAGAAAAGTAAGAAATACTTAATATCATTTCAGAAATTTTCTCGAACAGTTTCGGTATATTCAACTAAATATATATGTGATGTTTTCGAAGCACAATAGCGATAGCTGGAGTGGTACGGCAAGAAGAAGGAGTTGATACCAAACTAAATTCAGCCAATTATCATCTTTATTTGCAGATTTGCAGGCACACTAGAATAATCCTTTGCAGCCAATATACTCTTTAATCATAGCAATTACGATAATTTCTTATATACAAGCTATACAAGCTAATGAGGGCGACATCATTTTAGCAGAGCACAGAAGATACGTTAGCAATGGCGGAAGTTAGGGAAAGGAATATAG
Source organism: Stegodyphus mimosarum (assembly GCA_000611955.2). Lineage (NCBI taxonomy): Eukaryota > Metazoa > Arthropoda > Arachnida > Araneae > Eresidae > Stegodyphus > Stegodyphus mimosarum. The sequence goes on from KK118409.1 coordinate 7,993, forward strand.
CAGAATAATGAAGAAATTAACTCGCCTGCGGTATTTATACTAAGTTTGATGTAATTGTAGAGGAAAGCTAAATATGATTGGTTAATATTAGTTTTAGTTGTCCCTTCGTATCTCAGGTGACAGACTTTTTTAAATCACAGGGCCTCCCTACAAGAGCAGTGTTGGTTTTATACAACGCGCCACACCAACCAAGTTAATTGACATTAAAGATGATATACAATGTTTTGTAAAGTACTTGCCGCCTAACGTGACAGCTCTAATACAGCCAATGTACCAAGGTGCTGTTAAGTCGATAAAACTAAAGTATCGTTCTGCGGTATTGCATGAATTGATAGAGGATGATCAAGATCTTAAAATTTTCCGAAACATTTTTCAGTTCTGGATGTTATCTATGAGAATGCTGCCGCCTGGCAGAAAGTGAAATCCTCAACACTAATTAAATCTCAAAGAAAATTTTTTCAAACTTGGAAAAATATGGACATTGTTTAGGTTTTGATACAGGCACAGAGGTAAAACAATATTAAAATATTTTATATTAAATGAAATCATGTATTAGGACATACTGAGAAGTAAATATTAAAGGTAAGTGCAAAAATATCCTTAAAATGTATTTTTTTCATAATGAAATCTTCGTGAGTATTACATATTCAAAATGCTCTATGCGCTTTAGTTTATGTTCAAAATGATTGTAATTTGTAATTTAGATTCCTGTAATATATATGTAATAAAACTTGATGAGTATTGTGTTTGATACAAAGTACAGAAAATAATAATTTCGTGTGTTAATTAAAGTAAATTAATAATTTTTTTTTGCAGAAATAGATTTGAAATTTAAGAAATTACTTTAAATCGTATTTAGAAATGTATAAAATTTCAGATAATAACCATAGTGTTTTAGTTTGATTATTTAAATGTCCGATTTTTAAATACTTTCTCAGCATCCATACAGTTATGAATTATGTACCTGACAAATTGGGTTTGAAATTAAATTTACTAGCAGCATTATTTATACAAATACATTGCAATTATAATGCTTATTTTTATGTTGCCAGTCCTTGATTTAGAATAACGAACCCTCCCGCTATCATTAATTGTATATCCAACAAAAGTTTGAAAATGAAGTCGAAACATTTAAAAGAAAATAATTCCAAATTAAAACTGATTTATGATTTCTGCATTCACATATACGCAACGTGAATAATATGCTCAAATAAAAGGTAACAGCAAGGAAATAAATTCAGAAAGAATAGTTGCTCAAAACAATGACTTTAGGAAGAAATAAAAGTTTTTTTAAGTGCAAGTAAATAAATCATTTTTAGTGATTTTGTAGCTGTTTTTTTCTTCACCTTATCCAGAAAAAATTAAGACTCGATTTATAACCGAGATTAAAACTACTGAAGCGTATGCAAATTTTAATAGGAAGCGAAAGAATATCCTACACCTTAATGTAATTAAAAAAAGCAGGGAAAAGTCTTTTCTGAGTTGCTTAAAGCTTGCTTCAAAAAGTAAGAAACTTTGAACATGCTTTATTCTGAACACTCAGCAGTAATCTTCACTAATTACGAATCGTTTCACCATCCACTCGATACCGATGATGCTATTAATTATTAATCTTCCTTTGAAGCAACTTTTGTTTTAGCTGAAACAGCAAAACGGATTCTAGGTTGTTAATTTATATTTTTAGATAGATTTCTCCATGCTGTTTTTAACTGCTGAAATTGGGAAACTTGCTAACGATTTTGATAACTTTAGTATTTACAACCTTAAGAAGAATTTTAATTCATATTCTGGTAGGTATCATTGACACTTTAATTTTTATTTTCTTTATTACTTAGATTTACTTTGTTTCAGAATTGAAAGTTCATAACAATGAAAATTACTATGTATGCTCATTTGTCTAAACTATTAATATTTTGTAACGTTTTGTAAAATAACAACTCGTTTAAAAACACTACATGATCGGAACCATTTATTTTTACCCAGAGATCAGAATAACAAAATTTTAAAAAAATCTGAAAGTTTTCAGTTTTTATATGTTTTCAGATTTTATATTACGCCCAAAGAGACTTTTTTTTAACGTTTTGTGTGTTACCTTTAATTTGTCAAATATCATGTGCTTCGCACTTAAACCACAAAAAATTCAATTCATTAGGATTATTACAAAATATTTAACAGCACTCTTTAGAATTTCCGACAGACAGTTGTTGAGTTTGTTAATCAAATTTCGTAAGTTTTACAAAATATGAAACAGACAATATAACAAATTCGAAATTCAAAATTCGGGCTTCCAATGCTCATTTTCGGGGACAGAATTACGTTGTCCAAAATTTGATGGCTCTAGGTACCTTCGTTTTTTTCATAATGCGAAAAACACACGTACGTTCATGCAGATTCTTTAATATTTAATTTCTTTAAATATAATACAGGGCGATAATGTTTTGTGGCAACAATTTAAAAAGTGGTTCGCCGTTTATAGTGAAACGCAACAAAATGCCGTTTCGAGACTAATAGCCCTTCTAGGCTTTACCCCTTTGGGCTAAACAAAAAAAAATAATAATAAAATAAAGTAGATTTAGTGTGAAAGCCAAAATAGAAATTATTTTCCTAAAAGCTTTTAATAATTTCTAAATCTAATTATTTATAATCTCATTTTAGGAAATTTAGTCTACGTTGGAAGAAATAAACATCTTATAACTTACAATAAGCTATTTCAGGGAGCCCCAGAAAAGAAATCCAAAGGATTGAGGTCCGAGGAGCGTGGAGACCAAGCAACAGGTCCGCCACGTCCAATCCACTTCCCGGAATATTTAGCATCGAGGTGGTTACGCAACGCAGTGGCAAAACCTGCTAGTACACCATCATGCATGAACCACATGCTTAGCTCACAGTGATCGATATTCCCTGTATTAAATCCAGGAGGACGTACTGTAGGAAAACAATGCAATTTGCGCCATTGATCCCTGCCCAGATGTTAATAATAAATTTGTGTTGCACTTTCCTCGTAACAGTGATGTGCTGATTTCAGACGACCACATATGTGCATTGTGCATGTTGATCACGCTTTCTCTCGTAAAGAGACTTCATCTGAGAATAAAACAGTAAAGGGAAACTGTGAATCATTCTGTATGGCATCAAACATCCAGAGTAAGGACTCTACCCGAAGGCAGTAAGTCGGCATCGTTTAAGAGGTGGACATTCTGCACGTGAAAGGGGTGCATGCTTTGTGCACGCAGAACCTTCCAAACCATTTTAAGATGAATACGCAGTTCAGCTGCAACCGATCATGCATTGGTTGACTGAGAAACGGCAAACTGTTGCAATACTCAGTTTGCGTTTTTGCTTTCATTAGCTTCGTAATTTGGAATAATCCCGTTTCCCACAGTCGTCTGTTGATGGTGATTAAGTTGGTATGGGGCGGTCAATGCCATGCTTTTATTTTCCCCATACGCACCGAAAACCTGCATACGAAAAGGTTTCTTCTTCTCAACCGCAATGCTCCTTATTCTCACATTTGGCTACTTTCTTCGTAAGGCTCACTATCATCTTCATATCTGTTTTTGAAGTTTTCACCCACTAAATTCGGAAACACTCTGGAATCAAAATGTATTTTTCACGTACGTATGTATCTCTTATAACTCAAAATCCATTAGCCGTATAGCGTTTAAATTTTGTATATGGGACTGCTATAACATTTAGCTTTGCAGCTCCCATTTTTATTGATAACGGCAGTAACAAAAGTATATATACAAGGTACCCATAAATCTGTAAATATTTTTAAAATTCATAGAAACTGAAGGAATTGATAGAATTCAACGTAGATCGTAAAAATGTTATTCTCGTAGAGGGGAATTTTTTCCCCTTAAAAAATATTTAAAATTTTCGTCAATAGATGGGGCTGTACGAGAACAAATCACACAAGGAAAACTATATTTAATTTATTTCAAGGAACATTATATTTAATTTAATTTGTATGTTCAAGGAAAACAATATTATGTCCAGAGAGTGAGAGGGATACTCATTTCTGCAATGCCGACTAATTAATCGGTCTTCGGTGAAAGTTCTTGGAAACGTCTTCACTTCGGTTGTGATATGAGGAGGTGCCTCGTCTTGCATGAAAGTCTTGTATGCATCACTGTGTCAAGGACGTTATGCTCCAGTAATTCCGGTATCACTTTCTCCCGCAGTAATTGCAAGTAGCGTTTTCCAGTAATTGGGCAGGTCTTCCAGTCAGCTTTTGCACAACGCTGGTCAAAGGAAAATGGCCTACGATAATGGACGCAGTGAAACCAAATAAAACAGTTATACACAGTGAATTTAGAAGTTCCTCAGTATAGGCACTTGGATTCTCTTTTGTCCTGATTCTACAGTAATGGGTGTTGACTGCTCCACGCAATGAAAGGCGAGCCTCATCTGTCCCCAAGATATTAAGAAGTCATTGTGGATCGTCATCGATTTATGACAAAGCATAATTTGAGAATTCATATCGCTTAGCTCTGCCATTTGATAACAGCTGTGGAACTGATTGCAAATTGTAGAGTTACAGTTTTAAAAAACTCTGAGCAATGCGGAATACCGATGTCTTCAAGATACCAGTGTTTCATGCCACTTCTCGTGCGCTACTTACTGCGCTCATTGATTGTTCATTTAGAGTGTGAATCTGCGAAGCTACATCACAAGTACGGACCTCTGATAAACTTGATGCACCACAGAGATGACACAAATTTACCGTTTCTTCGAAGCATCCTGTTAGGGAAGTCAGTCCGGCAAGAGCTGACTGACCTGAACTTTTCTTCGATCCCTTCTGCGCCCAAACCTTTCGTAAAACTTCAGTTTGCGATTCTTGGCTGAGGTAAAACAACTTCACTAATAACGCTTTATCTACTAATGTCAGCATCACAATTAAAACTATATGTACGAGCAAATAGGAGCTGTTAATCGTAAAACCTGAAATTTATAGGACTCTGATTACATATTTCCTGTTACTGCGTCTGTGAAGCGCTCTCTGTCGATGAAAATTTTAAACATATTTGTGTATTTAAAAAAAGTCGCAAAACCGCGTTTAATTCTACCAATTCCTTCAATTTTTATGAATTTTTAAATTGATTATAGACTTATGAGATACCTTGTACATATAAGCAAAGAGCCATCATATTATATATATATATTGTATATATGGGAAATGAAATATATGAGAGAATTATTTAAGGATTGTAACAACCATGATTCCCTACCTATTTTTGTTTTTTGAATTTGCAAATTTTATTATATACATTTGGAACAGAGAACGTAGAGGTCGAAAAAACAAAAACAGTGAAAAACAAAGTCAATCCTTTTTTATTTAAATCTCCAAACAGAACTTGTCAAGGGAAATGTGTTTTGAAGCTTTAAACAAAGTCAATTAATTGAACAACAAGAACCGGTTTCATTCCGATCAACTCACTGAAACCTCTATCGTCAATTAGTATAATGGTTATTAATTCTAGAAATTTTTTATATACAAGAGACATATATTATTACTTTTTATATACTGAGGCATATATTATATATCTCTTATGCACCAGTTTCTTGAGAAACAAATTATAGTCCA
>KK118409.1:13607-33934 GCA_000611955.2 Stegodyphus mimosarum
CGCATGTGTGCGACGTTCTCGGGAGGCGTGTTGTTTGTTCTAACACGCACCTTAAACCCTAGATGGGCTTAAAACAACTTTACAAGATCAATGAGCATTGCTATCCATGAAGTTCATTTACAACATCATAAACAATGTAAGTTATTACTATCAGGCCTGTATTGCTCTCTGCGGTGATCATATGCTCTAATGAGAAATTATTTTGTATTTAATTTATTGGTCTTGATTTAGGACATTTAATGTTGTTCCTCTTGATATCACAAAATATAAATAGTATGTATAACATTTTCTTGTGTTTTCAAGTTACAAGAGATATAATAAATATTATTGCCAAGTACATTTTCAGTACTTAATGCTTTTTGAATTATCATCAATTTCCTGTTTATTGCTTAAAGTTTTGATACGTATATAATATCGCTTTGCAGTTCATGTGTTCTTCCCTTGTTCTAGCTTCGGTTTATCTTGGGCCACCCTAATATGTATACATATAATAATAATTTATAATAAGAAAAATTTCCATGTACCATCTCCAAGGAACAGAAATTCAATTTAAAACGAGGAAAAACATTTTAGTCAGTATTTTAAATTAGTATATTCTTTACGACAACTCTTCCATCACTTAATACTTGCTTTCCGGCCATTTGGTTTTAAAATTTTACAGGCAAGTTAGTTAATTTTAACTTACTAGTTTGATCTTTAAAATTTCTAATTAACTACTTGTTTTAAATTTTAAGGATTGTGTCATTTTTGATCGTATTATTTCAGAGGGCTCTAGAATTCGTTCTATTGGTCCAAATGAGATAAAATTTGAACTGCAGGTAATTCAAATGGTGCGTTTGAAATTTTTGAAATAAAAAGGTTTTTTAAAGAAAGCGCTGATAGGTGGCACTATAACACAAATGGTTTTTATTTGCATATATTGAAAATGGGAAACATCATTTGTGTTACAGCGTATGCCTATTAGTATTATTCTTTGGATTAAAGGAAGGAGGATTCTGCACGGGCGTTATTTACTTCTCTGCACATCCTGCCGACGTTGCCAGAAAAAGCGGTACTGGTAGAAGTTTTCTACCAGAAGCAGCAAAACTACTGTACTCCTGTAAAAGAATTCGTTCGTATGAAGCAGATACGAAGAGGTCCGATGTCTCCATGTGCCATATGCAAGATGATAAAGAATTTTGAAACAACTAGGAACCTAGCATTTTTCCAGGTAGACGATGAAAGCAAATCCAGTCTTCTGAAAAAAAAAAAAAAAAAAAGACTCGGAATTGTAGCTACCGCGGTCGTTGAACCCAGCAGTCAGTCGTCGCATGGTAGTGTGAGTGTGCCAGCAGCTTTTCGTGTACCGCATCTCGGAATGTTTCGCTAAAAACTGGAGGGAAAGCTTAACAGTAAGCAAGACTCGCCAATACCTAATATGTACCTACAGGAATGCACAGGTGCCAGCCTTACTTCAGCTTGTACCTATTTGTGTGTAGTAGTAGTAGTAGCAGTAGTGTTTGCCACACTGTGTATGGGATGTACTTAAAATAGTAGACTTCTTTCTAAAATCCAGTATGCTATATTTAAAAGAATTGCATACACAGCAGTATGAAACAATGACTGAAAAATAATGCAGAAATTTTTCCAGGTTGCCAAAGACGTCTTTTTTTTCCTCTCTATCGCAAATCTTAATTGGAATCGCAATACACAAATCTACTTGAATAAAGACATTAAATATTTTAATTTTAGTGAAAAAGATTAGGAAAAGACTGAAATACTACAATAGTTAAACTATATCCAACAGATATCTAAAACTAAATGTGTACAAAGTTATTTTTTATGATTTTTTCCCTTTTTAAAAAATTTATATTGACAATAGGATGAAAAATCTAATAATCTGCTATTTGAATTGTTGTAATATTTCCAGGGATATTTTAATTCTGTGTAGTGAGTTATTAAAATATTTATTTTTCTCAGTTATTATTAGAATATCTAAAGCTTAGAAAGGAAAATAAATGCTAAATTAGGAAAGGGAAATAAATGGTACTCAGGGAAATAAATGCATAGAAAACCTAATCAGTTGGCATGTCAACGCTATGATTTCTGTCACTGTCCTGTCCGTTAATTGACACTCTCATTTTACGTTTGGCATTCATTCAAATATTAATTTATTCAAGAGATAATAAAGACATAACAAAACTCCGGAAATAGTCTCTCAAACCTAAAAATTCTCAACAGCGTAAAAATATTAACTTCGAGCTACAATTATGTCACAAGGAAAATTTGGAATGCTCTGAACCAAACTGTAATTTTCATTTAATTAGCTGTAAAAGAAAAAGTTAAACAGTTCGTGAGATAACATTTAGCACTTCCGAGTAAACAGACAAGTGTACGCATTCAGTTACATTAATCTGTTATATTTGTAGAAATATGAGGATCACAGGTTTACGAATAAATGCAGATTTCAATTTATTTATATCTTTAAATATGATGAAAGTAGTAACAAAAATCTGTAAAATGAGTTCTTTTTATTTAATCTCGGCACATTTTGAGAATTGTGCATAAAGCTAAGCGGATATTAGCTTTATTGTCTGTATTTATCCATCTGATGGAAGTCGTTTCGACGAATTTATCATAACCAAGAAAAATTACTCAAGGCCATCACGTCCTTATAGGTGATAACTGGCTCACTGGCTCTGCACACTCTCCATACCAGTTCATCAAGAAAATAATGAGAAATGGAATTTAAGGGTTTCACACCCTCTCAACTTTTGTCACCGATCTCTGGAGGGAAGTTTTTACCAGAAGAATTTTTAACTGCCTTCTTGCTGCAGAGACATATCACACTTAAACCAGTATCTCATCTACTAGCTACCCTAAACAGCGTGTAGAAAGAAACATTTCCGGAAAACTTCGCTTTCCGCATATCTGGTTGGTTCACTTAGAAGAAAACCATTTCTTTGGAAAAAGCCTACATGGAACGGAGTTTCAAGCGAAATATTTGTTGCTAAACGTCCCTCGTGTCAAGCGGGACTACATCGTTCCCAGCCAGTGTTACCAGAAAATTTTGAGCTAAAGTATCAAGAGAAGAATCGAAAAGTCGCAAAAGGTAGCAAGTGACATCAGAGATCACATGATGTCTTAGTGATATCATAATTAAGCGAGTTCACTGACCTCTGACGTTATCATAAAGTCATTAAAGTGTATTCAGTTACGGACTATAATTGATTCTTGCTCGTTTTATACGTGATGCTAGAGATATGTGATTTTTGTGTTGTCATAGGTTCGTAAGCTGAAATTTGCTCTAACGACATCACAGAGTTCCGTCGGTTATTGATTGTAATTAAATTTTTAGTCTTTATATTACGAATATTAGTTTTAACGAAAATATTAAAACCATATTGCTAATTTTCCTCTGTTTAAATCTTCGTTTCTTCCTTTAATTAATTCTTGGTTAATGTTAGGTTGTTATTTTTTTATCTTACGTTTGGATAGTTAGCACAATATCCTTGGGAGTTGATAGTTTATTTTTTACCTACCCTTAATTCACATTTACAATATGCTTTTTTCTCATCTTTTTTCATTCTTTGTAACCAGTTCTCAAAGATAGGAGTTTTAAGCAAAATATTTTGAAAGCTGATGTTAAATTTTTTTCACGCTACTCGTAATTTATACTTTGATTAACACTGCAGCTATAACTTGACTTTAAAATCCTATTCACAGGCTGCCAAGGTATTAAACAAAGCAATCAATTAAACACGGGAAAACTTCAGCGACTTGTGCTGAACACGTGTTCACGAACAACAGTCGGAGGATTGCCAGTTGCCAGTTCTTATTCAAATATAAACAAATTATTATTTTTTTGCTATAAATTAATTTCAAGAGATACATTTTATGAACAAATACATGCCACCCAGATAATATTGTGCTTAGGGAAGCCTACTACGGTACCGAGGGGGCCGGGTTCGAATACGGGAGAATGCATAGATGTTTGTAAATGCATAGTGTCTTTGCGACAGGGGACATGGCGAGCCGAAAAGTTCTCTCATGTGGTTTCGGGGAAGAGGAGAGGGGCGGGAGACGCTCAGACCCTCGTCCCCGGGTGCTCTCCCTCAAAAACGGGGTGGAAGTAGGCTCTGGCTACCATTCTTCCGTGAAATACATGGACAAGACAACAGTAACATTAACAAGTACGTATTTTATAATGCACTAGAATTTTTTTAAGGTAGTAAAATGTAGCACAAGGAAATGATTAAGTCACATAGATATAAATTTTAATAGCACAGATTTGTCAAAAGTTATAAGTTAGCGAAATAACGCACAAACCGGCAACACTGTTTCCAGTGAGATTGTTTCGGCTAGGAACTTTCTAGCAACTGAGAACTTTTGTAGTAGAAGAAGAACCTCGTTTCTCGAAAAAGGTTTCTTCTAGCGTCACTAGATGTGATAATCCCTTAGAAACATTCATGCCTTCCTCTGGAATCAAACCCGGGCACAAATTAATTTGAGTCATAAGCGCTAACCGCTTTAACGTACAATGATACCAGATTTATTAAAATATTATGTTTTTAGCTAACTCTGGTAGTGCGCTGAGTTTGAGTTATAGTTTTAGTAATCCATATTTGAAATGAAAGAAATAAAACGTAATTAATAAAATGTAACGAAAGGGACGTTTGTAAAATTGCTTTTACAAGAAAGATTAAGTTTTGCTTTTAGAATAAAAATAACCTTTAAATGTTCAGGTTAATTAATTCTTAAGACATTTATTTCTCATCCATAGCCATACCTGAAAGAAGTTTGAATAGCATTGGAATCTGGAGGTCTGACCAAAGCTATTGAATGCGCGCTGTTTGCATAAAAGTTTTATGTACTCAAACATGAGTAATACTGCACAAATGATTTTCCAAACAAGGATTCAAAAATTATTTTGAATGCAAGTTTCTATCAAAATCGCTAGCTCAATTTTTGTGACTATTTTTTAACCTTATTTTATAATTAAAAGAAAACTGTCTGTTAAAGTAACTTAACTGGCTTATTAAATCTGCCTAAATAGAATATTACTGTTTTAGCTGTAAAGGACGTAATTTAAAGTAGAAAGCTTATTAAGAGTATTCTAATTTATATATTTGCGTAAAATATAGCTGAAGTCTATCATTATGGAAATTACATTGTCAACGGCTCATTTATTTTAGAAAAACCGAAGGCAAGTTTTAACAAATTGCGCATTTTTCAAACTTTTACGTTTATTGTAGTTCTAAGTAAATAATTTGGATAATATGCAAGTAAGTGGTTACTTCCGTAAAACAAATTGAATTTTTTATTTTAGTTACATAAACTTATCAATGACTCATTTCTCAAACTTTTTTTTTAAATAAAAAGACTCTTTTCATTTAATTGCTTTCTTCTTTCGAGCTACTGATAAAAAACGAACAATGATGAAGTAAGTCACGTTTAAAGTTTGTAATATTTTTAAGAGATTTTTCTTCCCTTTTTATCTTAGAATGTATATAAACTTAATTACAGGGACTGGGGGACAGTTTAAATACATAATTCTTATAAAATCTATTTTTATTAATACCCAAACATGAATGTTTGCGTTATTTATTATATTTTTGTATCCTGAATAAAAGCCAAATAAGGAATTTATGTACCCACTGTACAGCAGCATAGTATCTTAGCTATCGAGTAAACTATACAATATATTAGTTATCGAGGAAAAAATATGAAAACTGTTGCTGGTATTAAAATAATGAAAATGTCAGAGAACTAATGTTTCAAGTACTGATAAGGAAAGAAAGGTTGCGAATAATGTACATTTGAGGATTAATTATTAATCATAGAATTTTTTATTTAATTTATTTCGCAGCATCCTGCGCGATTTTATAATATTTTATCTTAATTTGAAATTTCTAAACTTTTGTTTATACATACATATATGTAAGATAACAAAATAATTAAATTAAATTAACAATAGCTCCTTAATTCTTCATTTTGATTTGGGTATTCCCCTTGCTTTCCGCTTCTCAGGGAAGGTAAACTTGCTGCTGCTCTTCTTAACAAAAAGCTATCAAAAATGAAAAATTTTTTGGACCAGGCACGATAAGAGTGGCAAGTGAATTGTGGCCACAAATGTCAATTGAAATAAAAATGAATATTTATTTTGTCTCGGCTACCAAGTTTATGGATCAACATCTCAGCACCTACGCAATCAGCTTTTCTACATTATTATATATATATATATGTGTGTGTGTGAATATATATATATGTGCACATTAAAATTCAAAAAGTAGTGCACATTAAAATGGAAATAAACAAAACTGTAGGTAAATTCAAAAAGTAGAGCTGAATACATGAGAGATTTTAGAATAGAACTTTAATTTTGAAGAAGAAATTGAAAATAATAAAAAGAAATAAAAATGATAAAAAAAGATGAAGCTCGTTATTTTTATTTATAGACATAATGTTACGGTCGAAGCCCGAAGCTGGTGAAAGAATTTATCAACTATGTAGTCAAAGTTTGAAGTATGTAGTCAAAGTTTGAAGTATACGAAAATGTATCATTACTTCTAATGTATTTCAAGCAGTGCTAAGTTTGAAGAAACAAGCTTATACTGTAACAAGCATTTCAAATTTGAAGAAACATTCAAGCTTTGGAGAAGCAAGTTAGCAATATCTTTGCTTTGCTTTTAAGGATTTTCATCAAATTTCTGTTCTTGGCGGATGAAAGTCACATTTGTTTTCTAATATGATAACTATTAAAAGCTCCGTTTTATCACTAGTATGTAATTAAAAGCTCTGCAAATGAAAATAATTTAAACAAAAATAAATAACAATGATTGTAAGCATTTCTCGAAAGTACAAAAATATTTTAAAACAAAAAAAACAAGTGGTGGGCATGGAACAATGATTCACTTTCGGAGTTAAAAATTTCCATAGCAGATTCTAAAATGTTTGGAATATGACATTATATTACGCTATTCTACCATGGATCAATCATCCACGGTGAGTCAACACTTAGCAAGTGTTTGACTCACACTAGTCATTGTCAACCCCTTATTCATCGATAAATAATCGCTTTCCTGCTCACCAGTAACCAGCAGCCTTGATGATCAACAATTACCTTCAATTTTGTTTCATTTTAATAATCTACTTCAGTTTATTGCAAGTCTTCATAGCTGTGGCTTATAGTATGATCTCTAGTGATCCTCAATTCTTATTTCTTCTGTAACCAATGGCTTTTATGGTATCATTCGATTAAAGTAAAATTTAATAATCTATTTAGATTTTAATGCATAGCCAAACACCATTAATTGCCATTAATAAGTTGAGCCCAGCGATCGTCAGCCCACAGATCACCGGTGACCAGTTTGCTTTGGAATGCACTGATGTCTTTCGGCTAAATTTCATTTTAAATAATACTTAAATTCACTGTACCGCTTCAGTGACTAGGGACTATAAGGTCGGTGGTGACCAACATCCTTGATGATCACTTAAATCTAAGTTTATTTGGATAATTACTAACTTTAAGTCTAATTTTAACTTATTTTAATTGTTTATTTAATCTAATTGATATAATTTCAAATATATGTAGCTTGTACTATGCACACCTGATAATCTTCATGACCATTTGGAGAATTATTTTATTTAATAAATGATTAATGTGTTACATAATCCTCTGTTGCATTTGAGGATTCTTACTTTTGCTTGTCACGGAAGTAAGGCGTATTTCCAATTTCGTGTTATAGCTGTTAAAAGCCATATTTTTAATAACAGCCATCATTAATTATGATTTGTGAATAATTGGACATAAACGAAAATTTCCTTACGTCGGAAATAAAAAATATAAAAGAAATTAATAGATAAACCATGTAAATATAAATATTTTCTGAAGGAGGCAAAAGTCATAAGAAACGGATAAACAAAAATTATTTTAACGCTATTCAACTGTTCCCGTCCCTTTTTTTAAGTTTACTTGTTTGTGTAATTTCACAATATAATGGTAAGAATTTTGTAAAATGTAATTATGCTGGCAGGCGAATTATGTGATTTTTTTCGTCTTTTTAGGAAATACTTTTAATTACATATTCTATTTATTCATTAGATTTTTAAATGTAGTTTTTGCCGCAGAGAAATTGTGTTAAGGTAGTGTTAACGATACGCTGAAGAAAATTATGAAAGTCTTAATAATAAAATGTAGCATTCAAAAAATAGGTGATCCCATCGCAACAAGTGAAATATAACAAAATAAAACAAAGACGTTGACCATACTTATTTGCTTTTATTTTGCATTACCAGACCATGCTTTTACTTGTTTAAATTGGATTTTTTTAATACTTTTTTCTTTCTTTAGCCTGAGACGCTTCAGAAATTTTTATACAAATTTCTAATCATCTACTAATAATGGGATTGATGATAAAGCGTAGATTTTAACAACTACTTCATTAAACTCTGAATATAACTTTCATCAACAAGAACGTTATTTTCGTGAAAAATTTATTTAAAGAGAATAATTGTGAAAAATACATTAAAAACGAAGGAAAGACAAGTTCTAGCTTTGCAGGTTTCTTTTGGCTAAATCTAGTAATGGCAAGATAAAGCTCGATTAATGGTAAATTGTAACCTGTTTCAGGCTCTGTGCACCTCAGCTGAACAATATTAAAAGCGAGTGACCCGTTTGCGAAATTTGCAAAAAAATTTGAAACTTTGAGTTTTAGCCGTAACATATTTATATTAAATTTAAGATATCAAAATTAAACATAAAAACAAAAATGACACAAACATTAAAAAATCAGAAAACTATGTATATTTCACTGAGTAATTAGTGACATAATTTTCACCGAATAATCATTTCAATCATTCAACAAGTTTAAATCTTTAGACAATATGTCATTTTATAATCATGTAGCATTCATCTGACATTTATATTTCTTTTTAAAACAGGTAAATGTAATGAATGTCAGTAACATGTAAATTAGTTATTGTGAAAGCTAATAAAATGTATGTAAAAAAACTTCTTAAATAATATCGTTTTCAAATATATACATTAAAAATAAAAAATAAATATATTTTAACTGTCATGGAATTCTTGAATATTCTTGTCATGGAACTGTCATAGTGATCAAAATTATACCCTTGGGATTATAAACAGTGACGGAATTATCTATTATAATAACTCATAATAACGGTACTTTCATAATAATGGTGTTTGGATCTAAACACTTTCAAAGAAATATGGATGAATGAAAACATAATCTTTTACATGTCATTTGTATGCTAGTTCAGTAGTTTTTTAAACTTTTGTTAATATCTAGATACTTTTGCGGATTATTAGCCCAAAGTGCGTTAGCCTAGGAGATATGTAAATTTCTGTAACTCTTTCGTTTAAAATCTGTTAGTTTCTAAGTAACTGAGAGAGTTATAGAAAAATACATTACTAGAAAAGTTATTAATTTCGTCTTGGCATTTTGGGTCGATCCACTTTCTGTGTTCCTTCCCTTTTCAGACTGTTGCCACCAAACATTACAGCCCTGTATTATATTTAAAAAAATTAAATAATGCATAAATGTATCTATGTTTCTCGCATTGTGATAAAACGATGGTACCTAGAGCATTAAAGTTTGAATAACGTACATCTCCATCAAATATGGGCATCTGGAAGCCTTAATTTGGAATTTGGAATTTGTTTTATTATCTATTCAATATTTTGTCAGACATTAAAGAATTTTTTATTAGCAAACTCAATGATTTCAAAGCCAGTAATGGAAACACTGTACGGGAAAAAAACATTTTTATCTCCTGTATAACAGAAATTCTAAAGATATGCTCATTTTAAAATTATTTTGCGATACTGCAGTTGAATTGTTTAAGTGCGAAGAACATGGTATTTAATAAATAAAGGTACACACAAAACGTTAAAAAAAGCCACTTTGGGCGTAATGTAAAATCTGAAATCTTTCAGATTTGAAAAAAAAATTAATTAGCTGTGACTAAGTAGGTTGAGAGAGTTAGAGAAATTTAAGTTTTATATTTTAATGCATTTAATTAAAACCATGTAACGTAAAAAATGTTATATAGGTTATTTCGTATTGTTTAGTTTAGAAGAGGAGAAAATATCATAAAGAGATAAAAATTGAATGTAGAAAACATATTCTTCTAATCCATTCTGTAAGATTCAGTTCATTTAGATTTCTCTTTGATTTAGAATGCCGATCTCAACGTCGTTTAAAATTGTGAAATTTATATACGATGAATTAAATATCTTTCGTTTAAAATCTATTAGTTTTAGCAGCCCGTAGATAGCTAAAAAATTCAACCGGTTTTTGAAAAACTGCTAAAATGTTTTCAATTACACTAAGCTTTGGGAAACTCTTTATTTGGAAGATTACATTTTTGATATATCCAACTATAAAAAAATTCAAAATTCTGAGATGATTAGTTATATCTTCAAATACAGATATATATGAACCATTCAATATTAAATAAAAAATTTGCATCAAATGTAAAAAGTATTATATTTTCCTCCGAACTAGAACAGAATTTCAAAAAAAGAAAATTTAGTAGAAAGACTCAAAAATTAATTTCAAGATTTGCCCGAAAAAATAAATAAACAAACAGACAAGCAGCAAAATAAATAAATAAAACGCTGTAATAACAAATACCTGACTGCATTTTCTGACAAAGCCAGATATTCCTTCTCATCCAAAAAATAATCATTGACTTTTAAGAAAAGATGCTTTTAAACTATTGTCACAAGATATCTGAATCAACTTTTCATTATTGGACAATGGAAGCTTATGGTTTCTCAAATTATATGTGAAAGTTCTTGAATCTATTCCTGAATTCTCAGAAATTAATCAGTAGCAATGTTGCAAACTTATGGCTTTTTTACTAGATGTAGTAACCATATGGCTCTCACGGATAATCCTCCAAACTTTTATTACCTACCATGAGAATTTTTTACAGATATTTATTACTACTATTATGCATCTACTGACAGAGTATTAGTAAGAAATATTTCAAAAATATTTTCATATTATACGAGGAATAAAGCATTTAATAAAATTGATTAAGTGTCTTTTGAAAAAGGAAGTCTGTTACGGATATATTCGTATGTACTACTGATTAATATATATCATAAAACTAATCATACAGGAAGAACTATCAATCGTACAATATTAGAAACAATCATACGACAACGTTCTTACTGGGTCCAACCAAAAGTTTGTTTAGTGTTAAACAAATAATTTAGATGCTTGGTTAAATTTAATCATTCATCTTTTTTCAGCACAATATTTGCTAGTATAGATACCTTTTACTAGGAAATGGATCCATTGTTCGCAACACTTGAAAATTGTCTTCAGCGTCTTCAGTTGATTATTCAATTATTTCTGGATCGCCAACTGATGTTATCTTTATCCTTGCACACTTTCTACTTCTAGAAGTCTTGATTTTTAGGAACAGCCAGAAATCAGCTGATGACAGGCAAGAATAACAAGCAAGTTTTCTCAGCAAGTTTCAAGTTTCTCAGCAAGAACAGCAAGTTTTCTCCATGTTAATAATCCAACATAACGCTTCATTGTATGAGATCATTATGATCGCAAACAGAGTTCGGATAATGAATCTAATTTTCTTCGGAAATATATGGGAAGTCAGCAGAGGAAGCATTGAAAGGTATTGAATAACTAAGCTTTAATAATGTAAAATTAAACGTATACATATACAAGCAAAAATTTAGAAATTTCAAATTATTCAAATCAAGATAATAAATTATTAAAGTCACGCAGTAAACTGCGAAATTAATAAATAATTAAAATATAATAATTGAATCAAGAAAAGGGTTAACAGTCAAACAGGAAATACAAGCTTCAAAACTGAAATACAAACAATTCAATAAAATAACATTAATAAAATATAACATAATGAAATTCATGAAAAAGTTATTAATATAAAACTGTTGAAAATTCCTTCATATTTTTAAAGCAGCCGAAGAAATTTCAATAAAATCATGCATCTTAATTATGTCTAAATGACTGTAAAAAGTAAAATTTTTTAAAACATTTTTTCAATTTAAATTAGTCATCAAGTTATAATCTGCTACTACGTGACCCTAAAACAAAAATTTAAGGTAAAATTAAGTATTATAAAAAAGAATTCTTGAGTAAGAACAAGAATAATCATTGGGCAAATCAAAAGCAATATACTAAATAAATATTAAGTATATTCCAAACGAAAGAAGGAGCAGAATTGCTAAACCTTTGTAAATCAAAAGCAACTATTGTAAATCAATGGTAAAATATTTCAAGTCAAATTTTTTTCTGAAACTAATTTATTAGGATGAAATTTGATAAAACTAACGAGTAAGAATAAAAAGGGAAAGCTTATTGCGTAAAATGGAAAAGAGGAATATTAATTAAAATATAAATTTAAAAAGGCAGTTTGCCTGAAACTGGGAACAATTTAAAGAAAGGTAAACAAATTAATTCAGTTAATTATTTTTGTTTTAATTTGAAGTGAGCCATTTAAGTAAATAATAAAATAAAAAATAACAAAAAACAAAGGAAATAAAGGCTTAAAATAGTAGAATAATAACAATTTTATTAAGCGTCTTCGTGCCTGAAGATTTAAATATTAACGGACTTATTACCTTTGTCACTTAATGTTATTTATTAATTTCTTAAAGTTGTTTTAGATTTTTTAAAAAAATTGCGTTAGCGATTGGTTAATTTTGTTGCTTTATCGCAAATTATCCTTTTATAAGAACTGCACGCATAAAATTACATTAATTCTTTATTATATGCACTCTATAAGGTATTTTCTCCCTCCTTTCTGCATGCCTTGGTATGTAACAGCAGCACACTCCGCGCGTATTCGAGAGGTTCAGTTTTGAGTTCCGGCGAAGGCATTGCACATTTTTCACGACTCTTGCATCAAAATAACCTAATGACTCTACAGTAGCGTCCAAACTAAATGGTTGTGGATGATGATTCTTCACCAATGCCTCATGTATATATTTGTTTCATGTATTTGTTCATGTTTATGTTAATGCCTGTTTTGTATAATGTCACATCTCTTTACCATCAATAATTCCCGTGTCAAACAAACCCATGGCAATGTAACTTAATTCTACTTTCCACTGTGTGGCCATGTACTCTTATTGATAACACCTAATAAACTCCCGGTGCAGCCTCCTGGGGCTCCAGGGAGTTGCTGTTTCTAGATTGGGGACGGCGTGGGACATATGCCTGTTTACCTCTGTTAAACACCAGGCCTCCCCGTCCTCCGTCACCTACCTACCTACCTACCACCAAGATATGCCGATTGGGTTTCCTAAGCCCAGTCGCCCTTTGAAAGGGGGGAGTATACAAGGTATTTTCTCCCTCCTTTCAGCCTTTCAGCATGTCTTCGTGCTGTAACGGTTAACACACACGACGCGTATTCGAGAGATCCAGGTTCGAGTCCCAGCGAAGGCATTGCTCATTTTTCATGTATCCTGCTCCACAAATAACCAAGGGCATTTTTCACGTCTCTAGCATTAAAATAACCCAAAGATTCTAAATTGGTGCCCGAACTAAAAGGTGGTGGAAGATGAATCTTCACCACCAACATTTGCTGATTTGGTCCCCTAATCCCCAGACGCCCTTTAAAAGGTGGTTAGGTTAGGTTAGATTATTCAATTATGGCAAAGCACACGAGGGCTATCTGCCTAAGGGGAGGGATGCCTTCGTGGAGGACTTTCTAAGGGAAACTGGCTCGTATACATGTTACACATGGGGAAAACCACGAAAACCCCCATGCAGCCAGCCCGTTCGCGGGATTCGAACCCTGGACCGAACTACCAGTGTTCAGCGTCTTTACCGCTCGGCCGCTGGTGGGCTCCTTTAAAAGGTGGTAAGATATTTTCTTCTTCCTTTCAGCATACCTTTATGGTGTAACGGTTAGCACACTCGGCTCGTATTCGAGAGGTCCAGGTTCGAGTCCCTGCGAGAGCATTGCTCATTTTCCATGTTTCTTGCTTCAAAAATCCTAATAACTCTACAACTCTATAACATAAAAAACGATGCACCAAGAAGGAGTTTTCGGAATGGAATGAAAATCGATCGATGTTATGTACATGTACTGAAAAGGGAAGGCTAAGAGAGTTATGGAAATTGAATGCTTTATTCAGGAAATACAGCTACAAAAGGAAAAAAAAACAATAATGCGTTGGCCCATCTCTGGTCTGGATGCAAGCTGTTATACGGCTGAACATTCATTCGTCGATTTGGCTGATATCTTTCTGTTTGACTACTTTCCATACACGTTTCAATTGGCGAGTTAAATCGACGCGATCCAGGGACGGTCGAAGACACCTCATATGATACCTGTTCATATGAACTGAGCATCAGAACCATCAGAACCCAAATGTCGAAAGAAATCTGGCAATCGGTCGGGCCATAGAAGTGTTGGAGAAGCACGAAGGCAAACAGTAGAAAGTCATGCCATTGCAAACGAGTATTATGCTCTTGAAATGTGGGCCCAGGGGTCAGTGAATGGAAGGACCACATTACGGTTCGTAGAATCATTGGGCTGTGAGAATCATTGCTGTGAGGATGCCACGAACGATAACCAAATGGGTCCCGCTATCAAATGAAATGACTCCTCCAAACATAAACTTCTGGTTGTCGAGCTGTGTGACGGAAGACAGTTAAGTGCGAATCCAGCTGCTCTCCACTATGTCTCCAAACTTGTCATCGGGGCTCACTTCGAAGCGAGACTCATCGATGAAAACAGTTCTACTGCAGTCCGTGAGATCCCAGGTCGATTCCGCTTGGCTCCATTGTAAACGTACCTGGAGGTATGCAACGGTGAGGGACAGTAGGGGCAGTGCCCTTAAACCGCTGTGTCGCCTATCAGTCAATCGCTGGTATCCCGGTTACGCGTCGGATCCTTTAATGGGGGGCTGTGAGCGCCGATCGGGCAATCACTTTGTCCTCTCTTTCTGGCGTAGCTTTCGCTCAACCGCTACCTTCTTGGTGCTCTGTATGACCGTGTTAACCCATTCCTGCCAGTATCATGGAGTGGTAGCATTACTCTGACCCAAGTACATGTGAACCTGCGATTTGACCATTGTTTTTCCATAAGTTCAATTACCTTTCCTCCCATCTGCTCATACTCCCTGCGAGCACATTTGCGAGGCATTGACAGTGTTTAATTCAATGCTACAGTACTATTAAGAGGTTTTTAACAAACGCTAATGTCGTTTTGTCGTTTGTAAATTCTTGAAATCTGCTGAGAAAAACTCCTGCTATAGCTAAAACTGTTGTTTTGAAATAGCAGATGTTAATATCATAATTATTTTCTTGGTGATGTTTCAACAGGCTTAGAAAGCGAATCAAAGTTTCTCTTTCAAAAATCTGGAGCAAAAGAGATAATTTGTTTTCAAATGCAACAACTACTTCTAACATTGGAAAATGTGTTTCCTTTACCCCGTAGTTTTTTATATAAGCTGAGGCGTATCATGAAATAAAATTTTTGGATCAAGGAGATCAAGGATTTTTTCAAGGAGAAATACTTTAATTTTTGTTAATAAGGGCGCAAAACGTTTCCTCTTGATAACCAACGTACTTTGTTATGCAGCAGAAGATCCGCATATTCACTCTCCATTTAAATGAATAATTCTTTAAACTGGCGAGTAATAGAGTTGATAATCTTAATTATCAATTCCATAACTTTACAAATTTCTTCTAGAAATGTCTGCTCACAAAGCGCTTCTTAGTGAATGATACAATGGTAAATAAAATTCTCTTGACTGGTTTTTTCTTAAAAAAAAACAAACAAGAAACCCGTTTATTAATCTGTCATACTTATCACCCTGTCTTTTGCAACTGAAACAGTTTTATCGAGTGGAGTATGATTTTTTCAATGCATCCAGTTATATAATTTGCTATATTCTCTCCACGTGTTTCACCTTTGAATGGCAATAATCCTAAAAGTTTTTCTTTGGGACCTGTGGAAATTGTACGGAAAGTAATATTTGCACTATATCATTTGTGTCACAAGACTCGTCAACTGCTATTGATAAAGGTGAAGACCGTTTTACCTTTCACTGTTTCAGTAGACAATGGTAACTCTTTAATTTTGTTTTTAGAATTTCCGCTCTGTTCTTCAAATCTCGAAATATCTCTTTGAATGCATTTATAAAAAGCTTTTTATGTATTCACCGTATATGGTTTCTCTCTTTTAGCAATCTCTTGGCCAATCACAAACTTTCAATATTAACATTATTCGAAGATTGCATCCCGTAATTAAATACAGAACAAGATTTTTTGATTTTTCTTGACTTGCCAGGACTGAGTGTTCTGTGCATGTGCTTGGCAAACATTTTGAAATAACTCCTTAAAGTCCTAAAGTCCTGATCTGGAACAGGGAGCTGAAATCAACTATGTTCTGGTGTAGATACTGTGCTGAAGAATAACTGCACTTGAAAGGGATTTAAAATCCCCTTTTATTAAATCAATATTATTTACACACTTCCCAACTCGGGAGGGATACAGAAAGTAAAAGGACCACACTTGGGCCTAAATGAACAATCAGATAAATTTATACTAAAACTAAATAGAAATTTAATTAAACTTTGCTCACAAAACTTTGCTAGAGCTAAATCGCGGAGTTGGCCTCTAACTAACTGGTGCGTAGCAAGAAATACTAATACTAGCGCACTTCAATTTATTTCAAGAAGCAATCACGTAGTAAGCACTATGGCTTATAACTTATCTGCTAGCTGGTCAGGCGAACGTCGAACAGAATGACCGTGTTCTGAGACTAAAAGCTCTCTCACACTGAGAGGTTTCTACCTCTGGTTTAAATAGTACTTGGCTCTACTTCAAATTGGCATAAGCTGAAAACGCGCGCTTCATCTGACGGGAAGTTGAAACTTAGAAGAGATAGAAAGATTTAAATTAAATAAAACTTTGTTAGTTTAACTAAAACCTTACAGACTCTTCTGAAGTTTCTCAACTGCTTTCGTCCTTGCATCCCCGAGAGAATATTTATTATTTTAAAAAACAAATTTAATAGGGCCATGTATAACTATAATGAATAACGGTATCTAACTAGTTAATTTAATTATTTTTAACTAACTGGTCACCCTTAAAAATTATCTATGCATATTAAAGTGAGTTATTGCTTTTCATTAATCTTTACCGTGGTCACAAGATACAGCACAAAAATGCAAAAATTTATGTAAAAACTTCCACTTATGAGCTCTTTCTCAAGGCTGCTATTTTTCTCTTTAAACCTTCTAAACCAGGGGTCCACCAAGATGTTCTTAATTCATTTACGTTATCTTTCCTAATTTTCAAATATTTATCCGTACTTTTATAATAGCTTTTCCAACTCCAAGAGCTACTACATTTATTTTCTCCACACTCAACAATTTTATTTTCCATATCCACAGTACCATGTTTCATTCTTTTGACATTCTATTAACCTTATTAAGATATTTATTACACTTATAAATTTGACGTTTTTATATTCATGTGTTTAGTTGCGAAGTGTCTTTCCACATTTGATTTCTTGTTATTAGCCAATTTTTCCTGATGAGTAAAACAGTTGGGAACGTCATTTGAATTTCGAATAAACGCGAAAGTCTCAGTCCATTCAACTTGAAATTCATTGTAGATTTCATCTTCCGCTTTAGTTTGCTTCTTTCTAGTCGTACTGTCACAAAAAGACATGAATAGCGTCAGAATTAGGGAAATTATTGAGGACCAGCTAGCACCAGTTAGGCCAAAAAACAACGATATCCCGGGACACAAGTAAACAGGAAATGCGCATTTGTACCCATGAATTCATATCCCCATTTTAAGTAGTTTTTTAAATAAAAAAGGGGGAAACCTCTTGTATTAACATTCCACAATAAGCCTCCTGACTGACTGGCTCCCAAAAGTAATGACACTAACTCAACTCGTGGATGAATTGCGAGCGCCTTGCCGGAGGTGGAGTAACCTTGATCATAAAACAAGAGCGTGGCATGGAGGCAGGGAAATATTCCAAAACGTTTCATATTGCCAATCATCTTTTACTTAAAAAGGCTCACTTTTCAAGTCAGGTGGGGTGATACACACTCTGCTAAGAAGGTCATTTACAATGGTGTGTCACAAGGCTCAACTTTAGGACCAAAACTTTTTAATCTTTACATCAGTGGCTTTACAAATCCTGTAATGCAAGTATTCTCAAGTACGCTAAAGATACAGTCATAGTAACTACATCCTTGAATCCATATATTGCAATAAATAATTTACAACTGCAAGTCGGATGGTGCAAGGTATGGAAAATCAACTCAGAAGATTCCAAATGCTGTGGGGTGCTTTAACTAAGATATGAAGCTTCAGTGAGAGTTGATATTGAGAGCCTGATTGGATGTAAATCTAAATGAAATATTTGGACTAAAATATCACTTTACCTTACTTTAATTAGGCCAATTATTCTTTATGCGGTACATGCTTGGGCCACAGTAAATACGACTGAATGCCAAAAAATTGATATTTAACAAAATAAAATTCTCAGGGCAATTGTAAGTGCAACTTAGCTTGTACGAAATTCGATTATTTATAAAGGACTAAAACTTCAAACTCAAGTCACAAACCAATTTTAGACACACAATTTTTTCGAAAGCGCAAAAAATTCATCTTATCCGGCAATCGAAGAATTAACCAGTTGTGATCCAAGATTGAAAACACCGTAAAGAGGCCCAAAACAATTCACCGTAACTCGCTTTTGTGGTAACTGTAAATATGTATATATTCTAAATGTGTATTAATTGTGTCTACCTGACAAAAGCAGGTTATTCGACTGTTGTGTCTGACAAAGCGACAAAGACTTTGTATTTTTTATCCTTGTTTATTTTAACCTGTGTTCTTTTTAAGCTACTGTATTACCGTCAACGCCATAACATGAACTGTACAAAAAATCAAATTCGACTCTCAAGCCACATGACTACCCAGATCCAATTGGAAAGAAAGTAAATGATTTTTAAGTTTAATTATTGTGTTTAAGTTACTCAGTTCGCGGACAAATTATAGATTCTGTTGTCAAAACTGACAAAGCGACTTAAGGACTTTGTTCAATTAGCACCATATTATTATTTACTTTTATAAATATCTTCATGCAAATTCACCATCACGTGCAGTTTGTGCACGAAATTGGAATGTTCGAAAACTGAATGCATTGGACGCATTCTAGTACTATTTAAATTGATCATTTAGTTTAATATTCAATTCCTATCGACTTAAGAAGGTACTAAACATGCTCATAAAATTTCCCTTGACTTTCCTCCAAACATTCTCGCCTCCGGGTGACAGAGCAAATGCACTTAATATTTTACAACAGTGATTGGCCTTAGGTCAAAACTTAAATTACTGGTTAAAAGTCATACGTAGTTGTATACCAGCGGCAATGAAACAATCTGCGAGGCAGAGATACAATCGAGCGCAGAAATCAGTGTTATTCTTGTCGGTATAATTATACTGAAATCAGTACAATGGCCCATTTATCAATATATCAGGGAAATTCTTACTAGAATCAGTACAATGGCAATTTTAACTTGATACACCTAATAACGTAAAAATTAAATTTCCTGTCAAAATATCTGGGTTTTTAGTTTTAAAACATTTGCAACTGGAAGCGTTTTCATATTACATACAACCCAAACACATTTTCATGTGTTTTATGCTGGCTAAATTCAGCTGCGAGAAAAATGTTTGTTTCGGACACTGAAAAACAGCTTCGAACTTCAAAGGTTTAGAGCTAAAAATCCTGATATTTTGAAACTAAATTTCATTTTTATGTTTTTTTTTTGTTGTTTTTATTCAAGTTAAACTTGCCATTGAATGGGATATTACTTCAAAGCATTTCTTAGTTAAAATTTGGCATATGACAATAACTACGACAGCTCAATTTGATGTATAATCAGTACGATCAAAACGCCGAAACCGGTATAAAGACATTTTCCTAGGAATGACACTGGCGGATATGTTTTCAGTTGTCTTAATGCTTTTATAAATTTGACACCTTTGTGTTGTATTTTCAAGATTTTCTTGCTTCGTGCGATCATTCAAATGTGCTATTTTGTGGAAGAGCGATACTTGCGGAGATAAAGAGCCATATTTGGCTCGCGAGCCTGGGTTTGACAACCACTGCAGTAAGGTTATTGCTAATATCTATTTCGGGCCTATGGCGTACTTATACTTCCAAATAACAAGAATGCCTGTTGTCACTAGAAAAGCAGTTACAACAAAATTATGTCCTACAAAGAAATTTCTATGGGATAATTTTTTTCCTTAGCTTTTTTCCTTCTCCTTAGAAAA